>APFE030157313.1:63542-87492 GCA_000404065.3 Pinus taeda
CCAATGGCAATTTATATATTTTATTTTATATTATAAATATTTCTTTCATTTTTTCCATTATAAATATTTCTTTTCTTTTTCATTTCCAGTTTAGCCCTGGGTTCAAATAAAATATTCACAAATTATAACATCAAATTATAGCACTCCTTATTGATATTTGCTTGGAAATTCCAAAAGAAGGAAGACCATCAACGTGATCTATGGATTTCATGGGATTCGAACCCCAATGGAGTTTGCATGGGAAACACATTAGGATAGCATCAACGATAAGATAGAGAAAGGCAAAGTCATTGGGCATGGAGATTTTGTCCATTTGTATATGGGTAACACGTTAGGAAGGCAAGGTCATTGGTCATGGAGATTTTGTCCATTTGTATATGGGTAACACGTTAGGATAGCATCAACGATAAGATGGAGGAAGGGCAAGGTCATTGGATGTGGAGATTTTGGCCATTTGTATATGGGTATGAATTTGGACGTTGGAGAGTTCTTCCTTTTTACTAAAGATGGTTTTTGTTCATATCGGTAAACAATTTCGAGGGTTTATATGATCAAATCATAAATTTCATCTAGAGTTAAGGGTTTAATGATTATGATAATGCAGATCTTGATTGCCACCAAAAATTTATCAAAAGACAATGTGCAAGTAAGCATTTTGCATGTCTTTATTGTACAAAGAGCTTAATGATTATGATAATGCAGATCTTGATTGCAGCCAAAAATTCATCAAAGACAATGGACAAGTAAGCATTTTGCATGTCCTTATTGTTAGTTATCTCCTTCCTAACTTTTCTAGGGTTAGAAAGCATGAAATTGTATTTTTTCTTTTCACCTCATTTTTTAGTGGTTGATTGTTTGTGTAATGGACTCTACCATGCCCAAATTCAAAGGGCTTGAGTGATGCAAGAAAATTTTCTTGTAGGATGCCAATACTAGACCTTTCCTCAAACTTTGTTACATGAAATTAAAATTTCTTGTAAGCATGAACATAAAATATTTTATGTTTCATCCTCAAATTCTGATTTCAATTGCTACAGTTTTAAACCATGTTACTATATTTTAAGTAGAATATAATTAGATCCATTAAACCTTACAAATATCCAAAGCTTAGGTTAATTTCAGCTACAAAGAAGGAACCATAATAGCTTTTGCAATTTAGACTCAATGCTTACAGACAATGATAAAAAATGGAAGAACCCAAATGGTCTGATAACTTTTACCCACCCATTAATTTCCAAGACCGTTTCTATTATTGTGAACCTAAACAGAGAGAGTAGAAGAAGAAGATGAGCCTAGATGAGGTGGACCCTGACCTTCTTGATAATTTTCAAAAGTTGGGCATGCCCTTGACTAGAAGAAGAGATTGAACAACGTTGTTGTGGATGTTGTTTTTAACAGTGTTTTCATTGCTACGATGCTTAGGTAGACTCTATAGGAAGTTGAGGTTATCTTTTGTTCATTATAAGAGGTAATTCAGAAGTATCTTGATCTAGTTAAGAAGTAGTTTGGCAAGCTTGTTCCTCCTGTTGAGAACTATGATGCTGCATTGTATTTTTTTTAGTGATAGTTCCTTCTACTAAATCCCCAAGCACACTTTATCACCCATGGAAATATCCACTTATTTCGAGATGAATGAGATGGAGACCAGGCCGTTTGAGAGGAATCTTATTGTTGTATATGAAAGGAGTTCTATGACATATATTGAAGGATGCACTACACCATTTTATGACACCAATCATCTCCATGCCACAGTAGTGGATCTCTATTGCACCAAGGGAGCAACGATAAAGTATTCCATTATAAAGAATTAGTATGTTAGGGACGACGAATGCAGACATGGGATTTATAATTTTATTACGAAAAAAGGTTTGTGTGATGGAGACAAATCAAGGATTTCATAGACTTGAGTAGAGACTAGTTCAACAATCACCTAGAAATACTCAAGCATTGTTTTGAAAGGCAATGATGCAACTGGAGAGTTCTATTCTATTGCCTTGAAAAATAACTAACAATAGGTGTGGGGGGGGGGGGGGAGAAGATGATCCATATAGGGAAGAATTGTAGGAGTAGGATTGTTTCTAAAATTACATCTATAGGCAAGTCACAGAACTACTACAAAGGATTAGTGTAGGTGCAACCAAATTCTCATAATGCAAGGAATTTTTCTCAATGTGATTCAATGCTCATTGGTGACCAAGCAACTACAAATACTTATCGTTACATTCAGGTACAATTTGGGTTGCATTCTAAAGTCTCTAATTTCATTTATAGATAGTCCTTCTTGTGTCCTTTTCTCTTTTAATTTCGTTGTGATAGGATTGGAATGGGTTAAAAAAACAAGCATATCATTTAGTAAAATAAACACCCACATGTCACTAGATGTCATTGTGCATACTCTTTGTTTTTTATACAATTAGAAGTGAGAAATATGATGTGTGCACAACTAACCTAGAAGGCATGATGAATCCATTCTTAGCATGGAATTGAAACCAAGAATTATAAAATGTCAATAAATTTGTGACACGAAGTAAAAAAACACAATAAAGGTTCTATGCCAACATTGACTATTTAGTGCAAGATACTACTAATATTTCATAATTTTCAGAGATGTTGATGTCATGAAGATGCCCTCAAGCAAAGTTACTAACTTGAAGATAAGATGGTCAGTCAAACTATTTACTTTAAATAGGCTAAATTTAGGTAATTAAAACAAGTTTGAAAATCACTAGAAACACCAGCCCCCCATCATTTTATTTCCAGTTGTATAAGATAATATTGAATAAAATTATGAGCACATCCATTTAAATTGACCATGCATAAAATAACAAACAAGGTTGATGCTTTTAAAAGCTATATCCATCATTATTATCACAAGGATGGCTCATAATTTTAAAGGTTATATCCATCACCAACTATAAGATAAGAGTTAATGAGATGAGAAAAGGTTTGTCTTGATATAACATGTTGTTAAAATTGGCAACTAGTGCCCAACTCCACATGGGTCATCTTATTTAAGACAACTGATATTTTTCCTGGATTCCTCTCTTCGATAGGTGTATGATTGACTTAAAGATCATCCAATTTTAACATGTACAAATGAAGTTATGAATTTATTTTGATTATGGTCGAATTTTCAAGGTCAGCCAATAAACTTGAGTAGGCTCAGAAGCCCAACAGTCATGCCTATTCATCCTCAACGTTGCATATAAATAGACAGTGACTTAGTGTCATTTGGACACACTCATATTCACACTTCTCTCTCTCTCTCCTCATTGATTGGGTACAGATTTGATTGGGTATAGATTTCTGGGCCTATCTCTCTCCACACATTTGAAATTTTAGGAGAGCGAAATTTTAGGAGGTCAGAATTTCAAGAGAGTGAAATTTTAGGAGGCCAAAATTTCAGGGGAGAAAAATTTCAAGAGGCCGAAATTTTAGGAGACTGAATTTCTAAACAATTTGACCAAGCATTAACCATCATGCATTGACCTCCTTTGACTGCATTTTTGTGAGTGCTAACTTCGTTTAGGTGGGCCTCATTTCTAGGCACAGAAATCGAAGCTAAACATTGACTATTAACCAATGTTGGTTGTAGCTAGGGTTGACCGTAGGTGGGTTGTTTGATCAGATTTTGACTGGGCTGCATTTGACTATTTTAAGGGTTGTTTTATCTTGTTGTTCAGAGGCTGAAGTTGACCGAATTGTTGAGGGTCAAATCTGCCCTATTGACCAACATTGACTTTTCTGGTTAGGGCTCTTCTCTTGCTGTTATAAATTATAAGATTTGTAAATTGTACTATCTCTCTTTGTTGAACTATTGAAGACTAAAAGAAGATTTGATCAAGGGTTCCCCACATTGGGGTTTGTCCTTGATTGGTGCCACATCTTATGTCCTCTTGTATTGCATTGTCTTCTATTTTTTATGTTTATGTTCTATCTGCATTTTACTATCATGTTGATGTGATTTCTAATTTGAATATTAATACTGGGCTAATAAAGAAATTGAATTAAAATTGCTCTAAAGCATAGAACATACCATTGTTTCCTAAAATTAACACATTTAAATATTATATTACTTATAACTCATGCGTATTGTATCTTATTGTGCATATGTTAATTGTATAACTTCAATCTGGGTAAATGTTTACATTTAAATCGTCAAATATGTAGAAGTTATATTACATTAGATTAAATCTTCACACAAATAAAATACATAAATATGGCAAGGGAATCAGTAAGCGTTTTCACACTGGTTTAAAATTTCCCCTTGGTTGGTGAAGAACCAATTCAATTCTATTTTTGGTGTAGTATTAAGTTATTAACCGAAGAGGAAGTCAAGTGAAAATGGAGTAGATGTGTCTGGGCTAGGATCGATGAGAAGGAGGTTCTAGGGTTTGACAACAAAGGAGAAAGGGGCTAACAGGCAACCATGGAAGTGCATGGAGGAGGGAGCTCCACTCCCTCCTATAGTAATGTGGTTTCAAACAGAGGAAGAGCAGGAAACATGAATAAGCCTCCAAAATCCTTGGAGGACAAGACAAGAATTCCTGAAACCCAGAAGGAGGAAGGCAACAAAACCCATGCAGAGCAAGGGACCCACGAGGAAAACTGACAGGAGGATAAAGCGAAAGATAGTGGTCAGAGAACAGGAAACAAAACCAAGATGGGGCCTTGCAAACCCAGGACCAACACTAAACCATAGGTTATACTGAATGACCCTATTCTTCATGTGCACAGGGATCATATGATGAACTACGCAATCATATGCAAGTTTATGGGAATCTGGCTGACAGAGAAAGCATTATACACTTGGATAAAATACAACTGGAAACCAAATGGGGAGTTAAATATACATCTTGGATCCAAAGGTTTTTTTACAATGGTGTTCACGAACATGGAGGATAGAGATAGGATTTTTGAAGGAGGACCATACTTCTATGCGGCAGCTAGTCTCTATATGTGCCCAAGGACAATGAGCTGTGTGGCGGAGCGAGAAACATTCACATCAGTACCGGTATGGATTAAAGTCTACTCCTTACCCATAGATTATTGGATGCCAGAGTCTTTAAAAGTAATAGGAAATAAATTAGGTCATTTTTTTAAAGATTTCAGAAGCAACCCTGTGAGGAAAGTATACCTCCTATGCCCGCATATGTGTGGAAATGGATCTTTCTGGAGCTCTTCCAGATGAGGTCATTCTTGAAGTCTATGATGAGGAATGGGTTCAGGCAGTTGACTATGAACACATCCCCTTCAGATGTCGCAAATGTCATGAGCATGGACACCTATTCAAAGATTTCCCTCTTAACAAAACGGAGGAATACCAAAACACCATCAAAGGGAAAGATCATATGGGTTTTAATAAAGTGGGAGGGAAAGGTAAAGGAGGGGGAAGGAAGACAGAAAAGAACCCTAATGATAACAAACCAAGTAGTCACAATAGTTTTGAGATCTTAGAAGAATAAGAAGAAGATAAGGGAAATCAAATGCAAACAGAGAAACAGACGGAAAGAGGGAAAGGAAAAGAGACAAGTATGGAGCTCACACAGGAACAAAATGAACACATAATAGACCCATTGAGTACCATGGAAATGAAAAAAAAAATAGGAAATGACTCCAAGTGAAAGTGGTACAGAGGACCAAGACTTACAGTAGATCCTGGAAAGGGAGAACTTGGAGTTAGAAAGGTTTCTAGAACAAGGAGGAGGCATGGGTATTAACTCCATACCATAGGAGGAAGTTGACAAGGTACAACAAATATTCCTTAGAAAGTCACACCAAACAGTTGTAGGAGTAAAAAGAGGACATGAAAATCAGAAAAACAAAGGGGTTTCTATTTCCGGGAAAACTAGTGTCTACTTAGATCTACTAGTCCCACTAAGATGGGTAGCTATCTTATAAAAAAATAATTCAAAGTAACTTGTGTTTTCCTTTATGAGATATAGATGAGAGAGAAGTAGAGAGCACCAACCTTAGTCTTTCGCTTGGCTCCTTATTTGTTTCCTCCCTCCTTTGATAGAGCTTCACCACTCCTTCCTCATTTGTCTCACTTTAAAGAACACCTGTAGAGTCAAAGCAACAAAATACCATCAAAGCATAGAGATCTATAACCATAAACAATATAGGATCAGATGTACATTAACCAAAAAAATGCATACACAAATACAAGATTCAGAGATATACAAGTATATGGAGGAAAACTAAAATAGCTTTATTGATAAAAGTAGTAGAAGAGAGGATTACAACCCAACTGTCT
Organism: Pinus taeda; assembly: GCA_000404065.3. Taxonomy (NCBI): domain Eukaryota; kingdom Viridiplantae; phylum Streptophyta; class Pinopsida; order Pinales; family Pinaceae; genus Pinus; species Pinus taeda. The sequence goes on from APFE030157313.1 coordinate 69,799, forward strand.
GATCCAATGCCATCCTCCTAGCATGAAAGCCCTCTTCACCTCATGAAAAGCTAGATCACCCAACAATACAATGTTTCACAAAGAAACCAACAACACTTCCTTACAAAATACAAAATTCTAGCCTCTGGATCTCTAGGATGAGGGATCCATATATAGATATTTGCAGGGGGTGAGCCAGCTTCTGGGATTTTTATTAGTGTCATTTCATTGATAGTTCTTGGTTCCACTTGGATATTTCATGATCTCTTACTCATCCCTGGTCGAATTCAGAGAGGCAAGTGTCATATGAGCAGTTTTTAGAAGATTCTCTGGGTTTCCACCTAGCAAACTGCCTCTGCCATTTGTCTGCTTTCGCTCATTGCACCCTATAGAAGGGATTTTCAGTATGTATCACACCCTTTGTGTGTAGCAGGTGAGATGCATCGTACCCTTAGCATGGAACAGTTTGTATGGTCTAGTTTTGACTAGTTTTGTGCAGTTTTTCAGGGAGAACTTCTGGGAAATGATGTAATCAGTTGACCTTGATCCTTTAGGGTATGAAACAACACTTTTAGGGGTTTATAAGCCCTTGGTTTATGGACATATGTGATTGGGTTTGCAGTGCCCAAATATGTCTATAACAGTTGCCCCCTAAAGCATGAGGTCGTAAATCTTCTGATGTCGGGTGAAATGCTTTATCATGAGGATCCGAGGTTTCTCAAACTGGAAGGTGACCTGTAATAAGATACAACACAATACATTATATTCATAATATTTTCATGATCTAGCTGAGGTGGGAATTCCCATGCTCAGCTTTATAAATTCATTTTCATGTACATAGGATAGATAATCATCTGTGTGGCAAACTGATGATTCTGCTAGAGCCATCATCCCTTAGCTTGGATTATTATCTGTGCAGCTATGTAGTACATTTGATGTCTTTATTTTCCTGAATATATCGCAGCTCGGATGGATGAAACTAGAGCCAGGGTCTTCAAACTCGTTCAATCTTCACCCAAGGTAAAAGTTGATCCATGTGAAAAGATGTTCCGATGTCGAACATGGAAAGACATCCCCTGATTACAAGCCAATGGTGTAAGATGTTAACAAGCGTGAGAGGAATCACCAATAATGATAATGACACTCAAGGTACTACAGTACAATTCACGTGGTGTGAATACATGAGTTAATGTTGAACACTATGCAAAATCTTTCGGTCGAAGGCCATTGATGTAAACCTATCACCAGAAGTGAGAAACTTGCCATTGAGCCATGCAAGCTTCAAAGTACTAAAAGGGTTGTTCCTAAGTCAAATTCTTGGATGATGAGCTAATGTCGACAAGACGTGACCCGTCATAGGAGGGCCTTAATGAATCCCACATCTATGACACGAAACGGAGCAAATGATTTTGTGGAGGTGAAAACGATTTGATGATACAAGGTTTAGGGTGGCAGTCATGAAAGAATGGAGCGTGAAGGTATTGCAGCAGATGAGGCATTAGCTGGGTTGGTGAATTCTCTAAGTGATTTCTCTTGAACATATCAGTGACACTGAAATGGATTGGTAGCATTAACCCCAAAATGGATGGTACAGAGGACCAATGGTGATATGACCGGTGAACAGAATAACCCAACCTAACTCAATCATGGTGATGGAGTGAAAGTGTCATGTTCAAGAGCGACCTGCTACCAATGAAGTTCTTCAAGTTTTCTTCCCTTTTCCCAAGTCATTGCTAACCAGTACCTCTTTATTTTTTTCAAGCTTGAGGAGGATAACATATGCTTGTTCTATAATTTTCCCTTCGGGCAAACCTGTCGCTATGTTTTAGTGAGCCTAGCGACAGTGAAACTCACTCTTGTCCGTATGGACAAGTTTGTCACTATTGTTTTAACGAGTATAATGACAAAGATAACTCAGTCCTTTTAAGTTTTAGAGAGTCTAAAAAGAGATGGAAAGGAAACTCTAGAAGTCCTTTTTGTACTATAATCCCTTTAGTCTGAAAAAGTATAAAACAATACGAAAGGGATGAATTGTCTGATCACTTTAGCAAGCCAAAAAAGACAAGTGCTCGATCTTTTTGTGTAATGATCCCTTGGGTCCAAAAAGATTAAAATATAGAGGAGGGATGACACTTCTAATCACTTTAATGAGTTAGAGAGGCCAATTGCTTGAAAACGTTTTTATATTTTACGAGTCTAAAGAGAGCTTAAAAGAGACTCGTTTTTTAGGAACAAGTGATGTTTTTGGGTAGCAGCTGGTTCCAGGTAAGTTTGGAACTTTTCAATCACGAAAGTGTAAAGAAGGTGGCTAACAGAATCACTCGTCGTAGTTGTTCCTCAAAATGGTAAACAATCAAGTGGAGGTGATGGTAAGAACACGACCAAGGCTCAAAAGTTGATAGCAATGCAATCACAAAGGTTATTTACCGAACGTGGGTTCATTTTTTAATGAGCTTGAACTCTGGGGGAACATATGCACATTGCTAGGTTTATTTTTTAACGAGCTTGAACATCGTGGAAACATGATCATGATAATAGTCAAAGATGTTCAATTCACCATTAACACTATGTTCTTTTAACAATCGTATTACCTGTTCAATTGCTCCATCAAACTGATTAGAAATGTAAATACATGCTTGAAAAATGAGTTAAAAACCAACATCCTACATGAATTAGGTGAACAGTAACATAAAAATAGTTTTTACCTCTCATTTTCACCATTTCATTCAAATTTGGGATTGTTGGAGCTCTGGAGGTGTTTTCCCCCTCGATTTTCATCAGCTAATTCTGGGAGATTCGGTGGACTATTTTCGGCACTATCTGGACCAAGTAGGAGCTAACCCCGAGCTCTTCAATTGCATTCTTTCCTTTCTTGATTTTGGTCATCTTTTCCTATTTTTCTGGGCCTCAGGGGTTTGAACAATTTGTTCTCTCCCCATCACACCTAGTATACATCGAAAGGTGTGATGCATATTGAGCTTGCCATTGGCCAGTCAATATGCATCCCACCCTGTACATAGCAGGGTACGATGGGCGCAAAGAGGAAAGTTTATGCACTTTTTTTCAAGGAAATTTTGCCTGTTTTTGCCCAAATCAGGATCCTAATTCTTCCCTTTTTTTTTTTTCAGTGATTCATTGGATCAAGATGGTCGTTACATGGCATGAACATGAGCATGAAGAAGAGGATATGATTGCCTTACATGATTTGGGTATGGTTACTGCATTGTGAAACTGTGGCTTGCTCAAATTCTTCCGCATATCCAACATGAGGCAACAAATCAACTTGTTGCAATATCTTCTCGATGCATGGTATCCTACCAACCAAGTGTTCTAGATTAGAGGTAAATCCATCCCTTTGATTGTTGAGGATATCTACTTCTTGACTGGGTTGTCGATGCGTGGTGCCCCTCTCTCACTATCAGGATCTGCCCGTGGGGGTGAATCCGTGAGGGATTACATTCGTCGATTCTGTAGAGATGGATCTTAGCCGAGCAGGGATGGCAAGATCAGTATTCGAGATGTAATCCCTCACGTATGATCACACAAGCAGTGACTTGTTATCACCAGCACCATTAGTCTAGGGTGCTTTCCTGCATTTTTTATTTTTTGGGTCGTATGATCGATTTTTGTCCTTGACACATAACATTTTTTAAAAACTATAAACAATTATATATATTTTTGATTGTCGGAGCTTTATTTTGGTTAAGTTATATGATCTTGATGCAAATGTTGATTGAAATGCTTTTTTATTTTATAAATGTTGCAAATGTCTATCTAACACAAAACATGCTAATGAATCAATTAATGTATTTAAGTTTCTAGAAATGTGTTGATATTGAATAGAATCAAACTGCCTTCCCAAAATCCTGACCCTTAGGAACATACGATAAATAAATGGATTCCAAATGGAATAGATGCTGGTAAGTTGTATGACGATGAGTTGTGAGTCTAGCCTGACAACCAGTCGACGTATGCCATGTGCGATGGCATCAGAGAGAATCTCTATCAATGCACTATACTCAGCGATGTTGTTTGTTTACTGACTAATACATACCCCTTTGAAACTCACTAACTTGTCGGTTGGATAAAAAATGGCCCAGGCTGCAGAAGATAGGTTCCACATACTACAAATAGCTTTGTCGGCGTATCCAAAAAATGATTCAAATAGGTCTGACATTTACAACAAATGCACAAAGTGGATTACCTAACCAAAATGATCACTCTTGATGAAAAAAAAAATGTAACAAAAGCATATGAAGAGATTACTACACTTAGTCAAGCATAGTAACGCTTAAGATACAACCTGTTTCGAGGTTGCGATAGTGGAATCCCATCGTAATCTACTAGCTCGTAGGCTTCTTTTTCTAATACTCATTTAACAATGTAGGGACCCATCCACAATGATTGGAACTTACCTGCTCCCAATTTATTAGATTCCTGATCGTAAAATAAGACCAGGTCACCTTCTAAGAAGACACGAGGTTTGACATTCTTGTCAAATTGCGCCTTGACTCGTTTCTTATGAGCTTCATTAGCCAAGGTGGCGTCATGACGGGTTTCATCCAATAGGATTAGTTCCAAGAAATAAGCCTCTTCCTCTGAATTTCTGAGGAGAAGGTCGACTGCAAGCTTGAGAGATGAAATTTCACACTAAACTGGTAAGATCACTTCTAGGCCATACACTAGCTGAAAGAGTGTAAATTTGGTTGCATTTCTCACAGATGTCCTATATTGCCACAAGGCCAAATACAATATTAGGTGCCAACTCCATTTGTGGACTCCAATCATCCTTTGCAGCATGCACTTTAGGACTTTGTTGATGGCTTCAACTTGTCCATTAGCTTGTGGATAATACGGAGTAGAACTGTCACGAGACCCCTAATATGGCAGCCAATTCAACCATCATGTGATTGCGAAAATGTGATCCATGATCTGTGACTATAGCCTATGGAACACCAAATCTAGAGATTACATGATTGAAAAAGAAAAGAGCAGCTGTTTCACCGTTGTTGTTTAATGTAGGCATCACCTAGGCCCATTTTGTAAAATAGTCAACTGTGACTATGATATACCCATGCCCCCCGACTGAGGTGGGGTTACATGTCATGAAATCTATGCCCCATTTGGCGAATGGCCCAACAACAACTACTAGATGTAGAGGTGCGGGTGGTATTCTGGTTTTGCAATCGAAGATTTGACAAACATGGCAACTTTTGACTATGATTATGCAATCTTTGAACATTGTTGGCCAGAAGTAACCTGCTCGTAAGATCTTTTGCGTCGTAGCGTAACTAGATTGATGCCCCCCACACGCACTTGAATGGAAATCATTCAAGACTTTTTTGGCCTCCTCATGAGTGAGGCACCTTGGCAGAACTGTATCAATACCGCGACGGTAAAGTGTATCACCGACGATCATGTAGTCTTTTGTTTGGTATCGAGTACGTCGTTGTTCTTAGCAAGAGGTATTAGGCCTTTATGTTTGGGTTTGGAGATAGATGATTATATCTCCATACCACGGATCACTCAATGATATCAGAAACAACGATTCATCCACAATTGATGCTTTGGATGTTGAATCGTTGGATGATGATGGGAAGTCGCATAGTAACTCCGCGAAAACCAGAGATTCCTTTGATTTGGATTTTACAAATTCCATATCAAACTCTTGCAAAATGGCTATCCATTTCAAATATTTGCCCCCAAGTAACTAACGCGACAGAATGTAAGTCATAGGGTTGCAATTTGACAAAATGGTAGTTTTTTGGAAGAGGATATAGTGTTGAAATCTCTGTATTGCTTGAACAGCTGCAAGAGCCAGCTTTTCAACATAGGAGTACTTGCTTTCTGTATCATTTAAGTTTCGACTTAAATAATAGACATGATGTCTGATTCCATTGTCTTCTTGAACTAAAACCATTGTGATGGTCATATCTGTTGTAGCTAGATACAAGTTAAAGTCTTTTTGATAGTCAGGAGCATATATTAATGATGCTTTTATTAGGGATTCCTTTAGAGCATCAAGGAAGCTTGCACAACCTGGTCCCAATTAAAGGGTACTTATTTTTTCAAAAGACGTGTATAACCTTTAGCGAGTTCAGCGTAATTTGGAATGAACCTCCTCAAAAAGTTTTCTTTCCCTTGGAGTTTCTGAATCTGAAGCAAATTTGAAGGTGGAAGCATATCGATGATTTCCTGAACCTTACATGGTTCAAGTTGAATCCTGTCCTTAGGAACTACGAAACCAAGTAAACGACTAGAACCAACACAAAACACACACTTATGTGGATTGAGTTATATCTTGTAGTGTCGGGAACGTAGAAATATAGCTCTCAAATGCTGCGGATGATTAGTCCACTTTCCTGAATGAGCCAATAGATCGTCGACATATGGTTGAACAATGTTCTTGATGTCATGGAAGGCGTAGTTCATAGCCCTTTGAAAAGTTGCCCTTGCATTCTTTAAACTGAAAAGTAGTTTGCGGTACGCGAATGTGCCCCATGGACATATAAATATAGTCTTCCACTGGTCCTGTGGGCAGATATTTATTTGCTTATACCGGGAAAATCCATCCATGAATGAAAATATTTCGCATCCAACGCATTCATCAATTATTTGGTCGATGAAGGGTGTAGGGTAGTTGTCCTTTGGACAAGCTTGATTTACATCCCTGTAATCAATGCACACTCTAATCGTTCCTTGCTTTTTCATCACAGGAACAATATTCGATACCGAATCAGTTAGAGGAACTGGGTAAATGAAACCAAAATTTAAAAGTTTTTCAAGTTCTGCCTTGATGGGAGTGGCTTTCTTCGGGTGTACCTGCCAAAATCGTTATCATACTGGTTTGACATCTGGATACATCTTGATTTCATGTTCAACTATGCTCAAGTCTATGCCTGGAATTTCTTCATATGACCATGCAAAGACATCTCTGAACTCGTGAAAGAGAGCGCAATATATTTCCAGTTCTGAAGAAGAGCAAGGTTTTCTGACACGAATATTCTCTACAACATTAGGTTTGGTCGAGATATTTATGGCGATATTTTCTTCAATATTGGATAGATTTCACTCGGAATCCATCGTATTTACAGTATTTGATAGAAAATAAAAAACTGAAGGATGATTAAGGTCACTGGAATAATCTTCATGGTAATCCGGAAGATGGGAATGGTGGTGGTAATCTTCCCATGGTGCCTCTCCTATCATCATTGACTTAATGATTCCTTCATCTATGTAATGTACATGCGACCAAGGATCTGAAGAGGTGCCATATTCCTTAGACCTATCTATCCAAACACTCAATAAGCATTGATTTGGGTTTGCCGCCCAGGCCAAGAAAATTGATTGCTACGAAATTTCTATTGGGCTTGGAGGCAATACTTGGCAATGATCAATGCTATCAAAATGCTCAGAAATCTTATGAATCCTTGTAGATATAGAAGATACCATATTGTAGGTTTCCACCGTGGCCACTTCTACCAGATTACTTGGAGGTGGTAGGGCAAAAGTACCCATTACGCTAGGGTCTTTTAGGAGGCCTACTCTGATATTTTGAAGCGATTGAGAGCTTCCATAGATCATTGGAATGCTTCCGTAACTTGTGAACCATTGGGGAGAAAGGTTTTTTGGTCAACAATTGTAATTCCTCCTTGGAAGGGAAATGCAATCTTCCTAAAATATGTTGACACAACAGTAGCCATAGCATAAATCTAGGGCCTTCCCATTAGGATATTGTAATCAAAGTTTCCATCGATAACTTCAACATCAATTTCTACTATCTTTCCCCCCAGTTCAACTTGCACGTTACTTAAAATCCCATATGGGGTGTATGTTCGTCCATCGAATGCTTTCAATGTCATTGATGATCTTGACAAGGGTGGCAAGCCTAACGTTTTCTAGCAACTCATTGACATAATGCAGGTAGATGCCCCCTCATCAATGGTTGTTCGACGAACAGTTTTGTTGAGGGCTTTCACTTGTATGAGGAAAGCGAGTTGAGCTGGTAACTGAGGTTCATATCCTTTATGATTAAAGGCCACAAGGTTGGAATTCGCTAGGTCAATCCCACCTATTGCTGATAATAGAGCCTTATTTTGGGAGGGGAAATTTTGCAGTACTTCAAGTGTCGACATAGCAGATGGTGATTGGGCCAGATCCTCTATTATATTATAATTCTGTGTTGCTCAAGCACGAGGATTAAATGTTGATTTATGTACTACTCCCTTTGGTGGATTTATTGTTAGGCCAGGAATGATGGGTGGCACAACTTCTGTTGAAGTTGTTGTCGAACTACTAGGTTGATTTGTAGTCTTGTTGTTCGACATAGGTGGATTCCCATAATTTTTATTCCTTGTTGATATCAAAGCGTCATTTTGTTGTTTCGTAATGAACAACATAAGCACTTGGGATGGGGAAGCATTGTCGCTAGAAACCAGATTGGTTTCTGGGTTTGGAAATGGATCAGTCAACACCATTGAGGTATTTGAACTCTTGAAGAACTTCTTAATCTCATTTTTATATGGACAATATTTTGTCGCAAAGCCTAGGAGTAGGGTAAAACCTTCCACAATGCATGGCTATTGCTGTCCATAGTGCTCGTAGCAGGGGAATTGTTGGAGGACAGTTAATTCCCCACAATTAACAGAGATTTACCAGAGGCAACGAATTACGCTTCGCTCTTGGGCCACGAAGGACGCGACAAGGATATGCGACACCAAGATATTTTGGGTGCTCATGGAGATGACCATCCAAATGTGGATAAACTATAATCCATGGTTTCCGCCCACAATTTACAACAGTCTGCAAAGTTTCGTAGAATTCAAGACAGACATGCACAACATATTTATCAGGGCACACAAGGATCTGATGAAGCAGTGGATGAAGCTACCTTTTGTAGCCACTAATGATGCCATTTTTACTATCTTGGAGGCATGGGGTCTAGAACGGTGCACCCCCAACATTGTAGAACTTGAGAGGACGACAACGTAGAATAAGAAAGATGATGCCAAGCTGCGCATCATATAGTTGGCTGAGAAAAGGTAAAAGGAAACAACAGCAGTAGAGATGCGGGCAACATGGGAAGAGACATAGAAAGTCGCTGAGCAGAGAAAGGCCATAGAAGCAGTAGCAGTAGCATAGGAAGCAATCGTGAAGGCGAGCGAGGGTCAAGAAACAACCTCACAGGGGTAGGAGGCAGAGGTGGCAGAAACAAAAGGAGGCATGGACCCACGGACCACGTCCACCCAGCTGAAGCGACAACACCCAACAGAGTGGGCAGGACCGCGGAAGATTGAATTTGGATCATTGTCATGAGCTGTTGCTAGGGTAAGATCTCATACGAGATATGGAGGGAAATCAATTTCACAACCATAACCTCCTCCAAGGACAGAAGTGCAATTTGGGGAAGAAGAAGTAGAAAACAGAGGATCTGAGGAACTGCATATTGCAAGTTTAGAGAAATAAGATTTGAAGGAATTTTTGGCACCATTGGATCAAGAGAGCATTGTTAAACAACTTCCATCACATGCTATAGAACAACTAGAGCCAACACCTGTTGAAATTACAAGCGAGTATTAATAGTATTCATGGCTCTTGCAAATTCTTCAATTGAATTTCCAATTGGAGATATCAAAGGTGATGCACCTATGAAGCCTATTCCCTTGAAAACACTACCCAATTTCCATGATCTTACTTCTAAGGATCCGGACACATTCCTTTTCGAATTAGACGTTGTTTGTTGGGGGTATGATTACATTTTTGATGCTAAGAAATTGAATATATTTCCTGCTACTTTGAAGGGCACAACTTTGAGATTGTTTATGTGTTTGGGAGGAAAATCCATTGCTACATGGGAAGATATGAAGACGATTTTCCTTAAGAAATATAAGGACTACTGTAAAGGAATAAATTTTTAATATCATGCAGAAAGAGGATGAGAATATGGAAGATTTTGTGGAACATTTTCAATATAGTTTGCAGAGATCTAGCCATAGTGACCTGGACAAGAATATCTTGAAGATCATTTTTCTCAAGGCACTGAGGGAGGAATCTCTGGAGCTATTGAACGTAGCAGGGAAAGGAGATATATCAAAGGCGGAATTTGATACCATCTGCGAATTATGCATCAAGTACTCATGAGGGGCTACGAGACAGAGGCAGGAAATTTGAACTCTCAAACCATCCAGTGGTGGAGTTACGAAGGCTGAAATTGGGAACCTGCTGGACAACCTGAGAAATGATATCTTGGGCACATTGTCATTCCAAATAGACATGTTGGAGGCACAACAAACGGTGATAGAAACAAAGAAGGCCATGTCTATTTTTTTCCCTCAATGTAGGAAGAAGCATTCATTGAAGGAATGTCCATTAAATTCTGTGGAGGCTTGCGCTATATGTGAACAGAGTCATTCCATGAGAACCTACCTGTCTCTTCTTGGATTGAAGGCAATATTTTAGGGGACAAATGAAGAAGCAAAACATCTTTATTTTATGGGATCAAGGAAACCATGTCAACCACGATCACCAAGTATAAATCAAGGTATGCCTTAAGACTTGTCTTAGTATTTCAATAATATGAATTTTGGTCAGCAGTCTGTACCTTTTTCATCCTCTTGGCCATAGTCTTACCAATATCCAATGCCATGGAAACCTTGGTATCCTCAATCTGGTCTGAATTGTTCATGGTCCTAGAAATGGCATGGACCTCCTCCTCCTCCTCCTTGAGGAAAATTCTCCCAACCTATGCTACAACAGCAGCTATAGCTTCCTGCGAATATTGTAGCTACTTGCTAATACACCCACCAATAATCCTCCTCATCCAAATCCAAATAACATAGGGGCTCAACAGGTTGAGACACTCAATCTCCCTGCATGCAGTATTTCCACTATGGAATGTAATGAATTAAATCTTCGATCTAGTCGGGTGGTCAATACTCAGAATTCACTTATAATTATTGAGCACACTGATGATGAAGTCTCAGAACCAGAACAAAGAACCATAGGGGAAGAGCCAACATAGATTATTTTAAAGAAACAAGCCCCTTCACAAAGTATTTCCACTAGAGGGTGTCAAACTAGTCCACCCTTTCCTGAAAGACTATCTTTGAGCAAACAAAGTCCTCATCCTAAATTCTACTTTTTGGGAGAATTGTAGAACTTATTTGTTGAAATTCCATTACTTCAAGCTATGAAGGAAATTCCAATTTATGATAACACAATGAAAGAATATTGTTCTAAGAAACTCGATAGAAAACCAAAGGACACACTTACTATTCATGTCATGGGAAAATTATCAGATATAATGTCGGGGAAATCTATACCTGTCAAATATGGGGATCTTGGGAATCTAATTCTAACAGTGTAGATTAATGGGGTGGATATCCCAAATATAATGGTAGATTTTGGGGAAGCAATTAATGTTATACTTTTTTTATTATAATTAACTTGGGTCTACGGAACCTTAAACCAACTCCCACCATCCTAGAATTGGAAAATTAGTCTACTATGAGACTGGTAGGGACACTGGAAGACATCATTATTTTGGTAGACTTATGGCAATACCTCGTTGACGTTTTTCTTTTACATACTCAATCCCCAACTGATAGGCACCCTTTGATTTTTGGAAGACCTTGGCTCACAACCGTAGATGGTTACATTAGGTGTTGATCTGGAAACATGGTAATATCCAATGGGGAAGTTACAAAGAACCTCATCTTGTACCCCCCCGCAGAACCAAGTTCATTAAATAAACCCGGATTTAAAATGATTCAAAAGTCTCTACTTGCCAAAGAGCCTAAATCTAAAGATGAAGAAATTAGACCCATCCTTACCATCAATGAGGTTCTCTTTTTTAAATATTAAACAGAAGACGATGCCATTAGCACCTTTCTCAGCGATCCCGACTATGTTTCTGATTTAACCCGTGAATTGTTAGAAACTATCATGAGATGCAACATTCAGGAAGATATCGAATGAAAAACAGAAATAAAAAATATTCCTGAAATTGTGCCTTATAATAGTGTTCCTGTAGAAATTGAACCAGGGAAAACATTGAATATTAATCCTGACCTTTCACACTCCCAATCTGAACAGCTACTAAAAGTCCTTCGGGAGCATAAAGAAGTTTTTCCTTGGGAGTACACTGATATGAAAGGAATCCCTACCGATTTATGTACTCATCATATAGGAATCCACAAAGAAGAATGAATCCAACCTTAAAAAACATTTTCAAAGATGAATTGCATAAGCGATTACATGTGGGCTTTATTTATCCAATATCGGGCATTCAATGGTTTCCCCACTGGTCATCGCTCCTAAGAAGAATGGAAAGTGGTGGATCTACATTGATTATGGGGAATTGAACAAAGAAACTCAGAAATACCATTTTCCCTTACCTTTTATTGGCCAAGTCCTTGATACATTAGCCGGGAAGGCATTTTTCTCCTTTCTAGATGGCTTTAGCATATACAACCAGATACAAATACCTCCCGAGGATCAGGACAAAACTACCTTCACATGCCTGTGGGGAACCTTCGCCTACCAAGTTCTACCATTTGGCATTTATAATGCACCTGCTACCTTTCAAAGGGAAATATTAGGAATTTTCTCTGATCTAGTTACTGATAGTGTCGAGATTTACATGGATGACTTCACCCCATATGGGGATTCCTTTATAGAAGCTTTGAAAAACTTAGAAAAAGTACTTGAAAGATGTAGGCAGACACATGTTTCTCTAAGTACAGTCAAATTCCATATGATGATGAAGGAAGGGATAGTGTTGTGACACTTTCTTTCAAATGTAGGAATTTAGGTTGATCCTGCAAAGGTAGAGGTAATTTTAAAATTTCCTATGCCTAAGAAACCGACACAGGTATGTAGCTTTATTGATTATGTTGGCTATTATAGGTGTTTCATAGAATTTTTTTCTAAAATAACATTCCCTCTTTTGCAATTGTTGCCTAAATATGCATAATTTGTGTGGACAAATAAATGTGAAGCAAAATTTTTAGAAATCAAATAACTAGCCTACAAGGCTCCAATATTAAGTGGTCCTGACTAGAGGCTCCCATTCCACATCTCTACTTATGGTTCTCAAATAGTAGTAGGGGAGGTTTTGGGGTAGCAGGAGGACAAGAAGTCGTACGCAATTTACTATGTTAGCAAGAATTTGACCCCGGCTGAATTAAATTATATGGTAATGGAAAAGGAGTTATTGGTTGTTATTTATGATGTTAATAAATTTTGACATTACATCACAAGATATCCTAATTTCGTGCACATTTATCATACAAATATCAGGTATCTTATGAACAAATAAATAACCTTTAGTCGTGTTACAAGATGTTTGTTGTTAATTCAGGAATTTGATATTACCATTGTAGACAAACCAAGGAAAGACAACATAGTTGTAGATTTCCAATCTGGGATGGATACTAGTGATGAAGGTACACCTGTAGAGGATATTTTTCTAGATGAACATCTTTTTGCAATTTCTACTCACACACCATGGTATGTAGATTTTGCTAACCTTTTTGCTACAAGAAAAGTGCCTCAACACTTCTCTTACAAAGAACTACGAAGGATTATCCATCATACTGCTCGTTATTCATAGATAGAGGGATATCTCTTCTATACAAGATTTGATCAGCAAATATGATGCTGCATAAGTGGAGATGACATCTATGATGTTCTGAGAGCTACTCATGATGGCCACTGTGGGGGGCATTTTGTAGACAAGAAGATAGGTCATAAGGTGTTGCAAATGGGATACTATTGGTATTGTATTTTTCATGATGCAAGGAAATATGTGAGGGTGCGGTAGTTTCCAGCAGATGGGTCAGCCTGGTTGGGTAGATGAAATGCCATTATAGCCTCAACTAGCTCTTAAGCCCTTTGAAAAATGGGCTATTGATTTCATTGGGCCATTTAATCTGCCTTGACAACAGAAAGTTCACAATCCGATTTGCACAGATTACGTAACAAAGTGGGTAGAGGCCAAGGTTGTTGTGAAAGAAACGAAACAATTTGTCTGAGACTTTTTATTTGAAGAAATTCTTGTACAGTACAGAGCTCCTAGAGAGATAGCTTCAAATGGAGAGGCACAGTTTACATCACATCTGATAGCAAGACTCATGAAGAAATATGGAATCAAGCATAGGGTAACATCTCCATATCACCCTCAGGTGAATGGTCAAGTTGAGAGCACAAACAAGGTACTAGAGAATATTCTTACAAATACTATAGCAAACCATCGTCGGAATTGGGCTGAAAAACTTACTAAGGCACCATGGGTGTATAGAACACCATGGCAGAATACAACATGGTTCTCACCATATGAGCTTGTCTATGGGAAATCCCCTTTGTTTCCAGTGGAATTCAAAATTAAGACACTTAAGACAGCCCTTGAAGTAGTTTTACATTTTTCATAATCCTAGAAGCACCGCCTGGAACAACTGAATGAGTTGGATGAAATTCGTTTGGTAGTTGTCCAGAACACTGCTACAATTTACAAACAAAAAACTAAATGGCACAATAAATTCATTAAGAAAAAGGTGTTTCAAAGAGGGGATTGGGAATTACTCTATGATTCTTAGTTCAAGGATTTTAAGGGAAAATTCTGCTCCAGGTGGATGGGAGCGTATGAAATTGATACAGTTTTTGATAATGGGACTGTTAGACTTATCACAATTGATGAGGCACATACTCCTTTGATCATGAATGGACATCGCCTCATATTATATCACCATCCAGATTCAAGAGACTCCTTTATCAAATATCTCTCTGATAACTCTGGTTTTGAAGTTATTAGTGCAGGTACCTCACTAGCGTTGTTACTCCTCCGATGATGTTATTATGATGATGGTAATTTTGTCTAAGTACTTCACTAGTGTTGTTACTCCTCCAGTGATGTTATTCTAATGATGGCAATTTCGTCTAAGTACTTCACTGGTGCTATTACTCCATCGGTGTTGTTACACTAATCATGGTAATTTTGTCTAAGTACTTCACTCATGTTGTTACCCCTTTGGTGTTATTACTCCGCCAGTTTTGTTACTCCATGGCGATGACAATTTCACTTAAGTATTCTGGTGTTATTACTCCTTCGGTGCTATTACTCCATCGGTGCTGTTACTCTATTGTGATTTCTTCTAAGTATTCTAGTGTTGTTACTCCTTCAGTGTTGTTACTCCGTTGGTGTTGTTAATCTATCGCGATTTTGTCTAAGTATTCCAATGTTGTTACTCGTTTGGTGCTACTACTCTTGTGGTTTTGTTACTCCATAACGATTTTGTCTAAGTGTTCAAGTGGTGATGTTACTCCTCGGGTGCTATTACTCCCCCGCTATCATTACTCCGTCAAGGTAAATCGCCTAGATACGTCCCCAATCAATTTTTTGGATTTGATTAAATAATTCATGTGACATGACTCGACATGACTGCGGACGGTCATCCATTATTTTGGGGGGAGGTACTACAATGATGGCTCATTATTACTTTTATCAAACCTCGTGCTAAGCACGATTCTCCACCATATTTCGCACAATGTCCATATGCATCGGGACTTGAAGTTAGTACTGTTGTACTAATGGATGGTCCTTTTCAATGTTACAAAATAATTATCAGTATTTCTTTTCATTATTATCCATTATTCGCTGTGATTTTTCCATATCTTCATCGTTATCCTTCTGATTTTTACTCTCACTATACTTCATCCCTATCATAAACTTGCACTTCACTCCATCCTTGTCACAAGCTCTCACTGCAAATCTAATTGCCGACACTCCTTCTTGATGGTCTGTTGTTACTCCAACATTTTGTTACAAGCCATTGTAGAATGGGTGGATAGGCTGTGATACACAAGCCAGAAAATATAGAGCAGGTTCGTCGCAATGCA
The DNA here is from genome assembly GCA_000404065.3 of Pinus taeda. Lineage (NCBI taxonomy): Eukaryota > Viridiplantae > Streptophyta > Pinopsida > Pinales > Pinaceae > Pinus > Pinus taeda. The sequence goes on from APFE030157313.1 coordinate 85,672, forward strand.
GATGTTTGGCAATTTTCCTTGAATGCAAGCTGGCATGTGTATTTTAATAGGCTACAAGGATTTGATGAAACCATCACAATGGAATTTAAATTAAACTTGGAAATAAATTACTCTAGAGTCTGTGGATTGGATATTTATGTCACGAAGGAAGTTATTTCAGTTGTTAGTGGATTGCAGCAAAGAGGTCAAAAATGGTTCTCTCAGAAGTCTCTTGTGCCAAAGGTTCTAGAATTGTTTTTACAGGCTCGAAAGATATCGGTCCAGAAAGGAAGAGGATATGATCGTAAATAACTTCCATATCCATGGGGTGAGGTGGCATATTTTGTAATGAGGTATGTTACCTATGAAGGTTGTTTCTCTACATTGTTTAAATCTCACTTCAAAATTCTTACATTCCTTCAATTTCGGCATGCACAGGATCATGCTTTGGATATGCCATACTTCCTATGGAGCATTTTGCACTTAATCGTGCAATCTTCCCAGAAGTCTTGACAACAATTATCAGTTTTTACAAATCATGGGTTGGTGAGATTATTGGTGATGCATGATGTATCTCGGACCTCTGTGGCTTGGCCACAATTCACTGAATTGGTACAGGAAGAACTTTTGGGCATGCTACCCATAGGAGAAGAGGAAGAAGATGTAGAAATGGAAGAAGAGACCACAGATGAAGGTGTTCCAACATCGCCTGTTTTCCCAACAAAGATGGATGTAATAAAGGTAGAAGAGAGTGTAGTAGATGCTGCTCCACAAGAACTAGCGTCGACTGACAGTCAAGGAGAAAAATCACCACCCATGGGTGCAGTTACAAGTGGTGCTAACACACAAGAACCAGCATCACCTGTCTGAATAGTTGAAGAACCTTTGATTGAGAATGTAGGTGGTGTTGTTACACAAGAACCAACATCACCTATCCGAACAATTGAAGAATCTATGATTGAAAAAATAGGCAGTGCTATTACACAAGAACTAGCACCACCTGTTCAATTGAATTTGGAACCTTTGGGGGAAACAAGGGCCACAGTCAACACCACTCCACAAGAGAGAGTGTTGGGTGCTAGGTAGAAAGACAACTTGGAAAAAGCACAGGCAGGAAGAGAAAATGGGAGCATAGAACAACCGGTGGATATAGAAGAAGAGGAAGGACGGTTTGCGTCAATAGGCATTGAGAGAATGAAAATTGATGAAATCATTACTTGTTCTCCTTTTCTTGCATCCTTTCCAAGAGAGACAAGAAAAATGTAGAAATTTTGAATAATAAACACATATTCAATGGAGATTATCCTGATCATGTACTATTGCGGAATACATACACAATACATAAGCTCCTCTACGTTGATCATCAATATAGCAGCATCAATAACAATAAAACATCAAGAGCATTCACACATTAACACAGTATGTATCCTGGGGAAAGCTTCTCGCTAAAAACCCCACACTATATGTATATTAATGATTGAGAACATGTAACATTACAATAGTCAATACTTCTCACAAGTGTTCGGCACTATCTCTACCTGTTACACACAATACAGCTTAGAGCTAATATCCAAATCTATTCCACTGCTTGCCTGCCTCCACTGCTCAAGAATGGATGAGAATTGAACCAAACTCGTATTTACCTCAAAAGAATCACTCACATTGGGAATCACGTGAGCAGAGGCTATAATCACTTGTATTGGCCAATCCTCATTGGCATAACTCAATCCCATTGATTGTGCAAATCCTCATGCACAACTATAGTCACAACTGATAGCAATCTGATCCTCTAACACTTGTCCCTGCTGAACTGAACATGCAACTAAGTTAACTGATGTATTC
>APFE030157313.1:87512-116180 GCA_000404065.3 Pinus taeda
TGAACACAACTCCATCAACTCCACAATCAACTCCACCAAACTCAATTGATTGAGTTCTAATTGAAGTCATGCATGCAACAACTCAACTGACCCACAAAGAAAATGTATTTCCTTCTTACAGCTGCATGTGCCACATGTGTAGCTCAAACTGAAGTGCTCCAAGAGAATAAGATAAAGTTTATAGTCTATATATTATTATAAGCTAATAATATTTTACTTTTCTATTTTTGACAGCCAGTCTAAAAATAGACTTTGATAACTCCTGTTGTGATCATCCCCATTATGATCCAAAAATAGAACTTGTGCCATAATTTGCCTGTGGGCCCACTTAGTGAAGGCGACTCTTTTCACTAAGCTCTATCATCTTGTTGCAATCTCAACACCCTCTCGACAAGATATGGATTATCATCAACCCCTATCCTGCCTCGGTGGTATTCAAATTTGCTCCTGGTGAGAGCCTTCATCAGAATATGAGCATCCTGATCCTTTGTTGGAATGTATGAAAGTAACATGATCCTCCGTTGCACACAATCTTTGATATGATGGTACCTGATGCCCTTGCTGCCATATACTCGGCCTCTTAAGCTCCCTACCCAATCTGCATCCATGAAGCCACATAGCTTCACCTCATCCTCCATATCCCGATGTGCCTCTCAAATAGCGCAATACATGCTTGCCCGCCTTCCAGAAGAGATTGGTAGGCTTAACCATAGCTTGTGAAAGCTGGTTAACTGCATAGCATATATCGGGTCGTGTATTGACCAAATACATCAGCGACCCCACCAACTATTGATAAACAGTGACATCCACTTCTTCTCCCGAAGTGGCATCCTCCTTCCTCCAACCTCTAAGAAGAGGAGTATCAACAGGCTTGCAGCCATGCATGTTGAATGTCTCCAGTATCTCCCGAGCATACTTACCCTGAGAAACAAACAGTCCACCATTGTGCTGCCATATTTCCAATCCTAGGAAATAGTGACGGATGCCCAAGTCCTTCATCTCAAACTCCTTAGCAAGATCATCCTTGCATGAAAGTATCAACAGCTCATCACCCGTTAGAATCAAATCATCTACATACAGTACATTGATAAGCAACTTACCCTCCACCACAATCTGGTATAGGTTAGGATCCGCCTCACTCTTGGAGAATCCAAGTCCGGTGAAATAGATGTCTATCCGTGTGTACCAAGCATGTGGTGCTTGCTTCAACCCATACAACACTCTCTTGAGCTTGCACACATGCGACTCGCTCTTTAAGACCTCAAAGCCTTCGGGTTGCTCAATGTACACCTCCTCTTCAATGACTCCGTTGAGGAACACAGTCTTCACATCCATCTGATGAATGTGCCATCCCATCTATGGTGAGAGAGCAAGAATTGTCTGTATGGAAGAATACCTTGCGACAGTTGCAAAGGTATCCTCATAATCGATCCCCTCTATCTGTGAAAAGCCTCTGGAAACAAATCTTTCCTTGTACTTCTCCACACTCCCATCAGCTGCCTGCTTAACTTTGTAGATCCATCTCGAACCCACCATTGATTTCCCTTCCAGTCTAGGAACAATCTCCCATGCACTATTTCTGACAATAGAATCATACTCTTCCACCATGGTGTCTAACCATGCAGGATCCTCTCACAACTTTCTCAAAAGAGGATGGCTCAGTCACAACACACTTACTCATAAGAGCCATGTATCTAGTGTACCAATCAGGTGACTGTCTCTATCTACGTTGCGCTGTAGGTGGTCCTACAACTTTCTCTGCATCTTGAGCCAGTCGCTGAGCTTCTGTCAAGCGCTTTCACCCTATGATGGTTGGCGCTGCTTGAGTGGTCTCTTCCACTCCATGAACCTCGTCCTGTGGCTGATCCACGTCCTAAAGCTCATCCTTAGGAACTAATAGCTCCACATCTGCATGCAAGCGTAGCTCCCTCTCAAGCGAACACTTCATGGCTTTCTCCTCCTGAAATTTTATATCCCATCGCACAACAATTTTACCACTGTCTGGCAAATACACACGATATTTGTGGGGCATATCAGTGTATCCCACAAATATCCCAACCTCAACGGTTGGCTCCAAATTCTTCCTGGCATCCTTCGTCACATGCATGTAAACATTAGCACCAAAAATCCTCAAATGAGAAATATCAAGCTTCTTAACAGAATAAGCCTCCTCGGGTGTACTCATGCCAAATATCTTATGAGGACAATGGTTCTGCACATAAACTGTTGTATTGCATGCTTCTGCCCACAAGTGAAGGGGTAGGCCCTGATCATGCAACATCGCCCATGCAGCACCCACAATCGTTCTGTTCTTCCGCTTAGCTGCCCCATTCTGCTGTGGGTTATGGGGAGATATGAGCTCTCTTCAAATCCCTTCTTCCTTGCAAAAATCCTTGAACTCGTCCGAGATGTATTCACCACCATTATCACTCCTAAGAGCCTTCACCTTCTTCCCCAACTCCTTCTCAACCAATGCTTTGAATTCACAAAACTTTGAATATGTCTCGCTCTTCTTCTGCATGAAGAAGATCCAGCACTTACGAGAGAAATCATCAACAAAAATCACATAATACCTGTGTTTTGCTGTCAAAGCAACTGAGAAAGGTTCACACACGTCTGTGTGAATTCTCTCAAGGATCATCATGGCGCAACTATCCTTCTCATGAAAGGTGGCTTTCACAAACTTCCCCAAAGTACACCCCTTGCACTGATCTAACTGCGCAAGTGTGCCTTTATGAAGCCCTGTAGTGATCTGCTATAGTATCTTCAAGGCTCCATGGTGAAGGTGACCTAATCTCCTGTGCCACAACTCGCCATCATCCGGGCTCACCAATCCTTCTACCTTGCCTACCATTACTATGCATCCATCTACATGCAATTGATAAAGGTTCCTTACTCGAACCCCTATCTTCTGGGTCTCACTAGCTGTCTTGTTGCGCAGGAAAGCTTTTCCCTTGCTGAAAACAACATCATACCCCTTGTCTTCTAACATCGCCACATAGATAAGATTATTCTTCAATCCTAGAACATGCATGAATTCCTTCAATACGAGGGGTTTACTAGAATCCCTCTCAAAGGAAATGGTACCGATACCAGTCACACTGTATCTACCATCATCGCCCATCTCGATGTGCACTCCAAGATCTTTGTCCTCCAGATCAGAAAACAAATCTCTATCTACCGTCATGTGAAAAGACGCACCACTGTCCAAGAACCACACCGATCCCATCACACTTGAAATCAAGCATGCGATCAATGAAAAATCAAGCTCAAACTGTGAGGCTAGAGCCTCTCCTGCTTCAGATCCAGAAGCTTGCTTGTTCTTCTTCTTCTGTGGACAATTAGTGGCATAGTGTCCGTGCTGGTGATAGTGAAAACACTTCACCTTGAACATGTCCTGCTTCTTGCCTTTCAGACCAGACTGAGAAGCTTTCTTGCTCTTCCCTTTCTTTTCTTTAGCAGCCAAAGCACAATTTTCTTCATCAGCTCCCTTTGATGAAGATCCGTCCCTGGTACTCCGCCTGATCTCCTCCTGCACAAGATCTGACCACAGCCTTTCCCATCCTGGCAATTTCTCCCGACCATTGATAGAGTCCTGATAGGAATGCAAACTTTTTGGAAGACCAAGGAGAGCCAGCTCACCAAGTCCTCATCATCGACAGTAACCCCCACACTTCCCAGCTCATCTCGACACTGATTGAACTTCGTGAGATACTTGGGCATACTGTCACCCTTCTCGCATTTGATGTTTTTGAGTTTATCTTTGAGCACCATCTTCCTCTGATCACTCTTGCATTGGACTAATTCTGTTAACAATTTCCACATCAAATATGGAGTAGCCTTTCCATGGAAGCTAGACACAATGTGATCCTTCACGCCCTCCAACAGAATCCTTCGACATTTTGCGGTCTTCTTTGCCAAGCATCAGCTTGAGTAGCATCAGCACGCTTTGGGACATCCGTCTCTATGAACTCCTTCAGCCCATTATTATCCAATACTACCTCCATCTTGTCCTTCCATGAAATGTAGTTCGTACATCCCTCAAGGGCGTACTCCAATCGCAATCCTGTGAAATAAATCCTAGTTTTGACAACAAGAAAACATTGCTGCAAATTCGAATTCCACCAGCTCCAACTCAACCGCTTCCGATCTACAATTCGTGAGAATAAGGTATTTCTTTTACAGAGATCGATTGTATGGGCATTCACTGGATATCTCACCTTCGAAAGGAAGGATGGATCCAGAGGCTACCTGGCCCGATTATAGACTCTGCCTGAAGAAATAGAATGTAAACACTCCTAAATAGTAGATCTGATGATCAACAGCTCTAATACCATGTAGAAATTTTGAATAATAAACACATATTCAATGGATATTATCCTGATCATGTAATATTGCGGAATACATACACAATACATAAGCTCCTCTACGTTGATCATCAATATAGCAGCATCAATAACAATAAAACATCAAGAGCATGCACACATTAACACAGTATATATCTCGGGGAAAGCTTACAACTGAAAACCCCACACTATCTATATATTAATGATTAAGAACATGTAACATTACAATAGTCAGTACTTCTCATAAGTATCCAGCACTATCTCTACCTGTTACACACAATACAGCTCAGATCTGATCTCCAAATCTATTCCACTGTTTGCTTGCCTCCACTGCTCAATACCTGCTCAAGAATGGATGAGAATGGTTGAACCAAACTCATATTTACCTCAAAAGAATGATTCACACTGGGAATCACGTGAGCAGAGGCTATAATCACTTGGTATTGGCCAATTCTCATTGGCGTAACTCAATCCCATTGATTGTGCAAATCCTCATGCACAACTATAGTCATAATTGATAGCAATCTGATCCTCTAACACCTGTCCCTGCTGAACTGAACATGCACTGACATGCAACTGAGTTAACTGATGTATTCTTTAGTTGCATTATGAGTTAATAATTAGATTAACATCTCATCATTAGTCTAGTTGCAGTTAGACTAATTACAACTAGTTTAACCAAGTCAAACTGAACACAACTCCATCAACTCCACAATCAACTCCACCAAACTCAACTGATTGATTTCTAACTGAATTCATGCCTGCAACAACTCAACTGACCCACAAATAAAATGTATTTCCTTCTGACAGCTGCATGTGCCACATCTGTAGCTCAAACTGAAGTGCTCCAAGAGAATAAGATAAAGTTTATAGTCTAAATATTATTATAAGCTAATAATATTTGACTTTTCTATTTTTGACAACTAGTCTAAAAATAGACTTTGATCACTCCTGTTGTGATCACTCCTGCTATGATCATCCCTGCTGTGATCCAAAAATAGAACTTGCACCATAATTTGCCTGCGGGCCCACTTAGTGAAGGTGACTCTTTTCACTAAGCTCCATCATCTTGTTGCAATCTCAACAAAAAACCCATTCCTCTAGATGTATGGAGAAAGAAGAAGCCTCTCCTCTGATTCTAAAATTTATTGGTAAAGCTTAGGGTACCATTATCGATATGATCATTCAAAAACTAGTGTCAATTAGTGAAAGAATTGATAAAATTGAAGGATTAGAATTTGATACTGTCACGCAAGAATCGGTTCTGACCGAAAAACAAAATGAAGAAGTTGTGGCCTGTGTTCCTCCTAAGCCGATGGAGGAAGATGCAGCTGAACAGACTGACCCACAAAGGCTAGAAACTGTTCCTGAGATGGTGGAGGAATATTTTGCTAATCATACTGATCCACAAGGGTTAGAGACAACTTCTAAGCATATGGAGGAGACTATTGCAGATGTGGCTAACCCACAAGGGTTAGAGACTATTCCAGAGCGGAAGGTAGAGGGCATTACTGATCAGACTAACTTGTGAGATTCAGAGACCATTCCTGAACAATTGGAAAAGGATACTACTGACAGAACTAACCCGTAAGGGTTAGGGACCGTTCCTACACAAGTGGAAGAGGATGGTCAGAAAGCAGATAAATCACAAGAGAAGGGTGTCAAAGACAATGCTACACAAGACCCTGCAGTGAATCCAGAAGTACAGAGGGAAGATGTAGAGTTCTTGCGACCTAAAGAAATAGATGGTAGGACAGTTCCCCCAGCTGAGAATAAAACAAAAGAAATTAGAGTTAAACAAGAATCGGTTGACGATTTTGTCAACATCAATCCGCCAGGCCGTGGACCAGTTGTGAGGCCTGTGGAAGAAATCACTTTGAAACAAGAGTTTATCAAGAAATGTGCGAAAAGGAGACTTCCTCTTAAGGGACAATATCAGCCACAATTTAGAGAGAATATGCAGTTGAAAATGGAGGTTATGCAATTGAGGAAATGGATGTGGTGCCTACAAAGGAAAGTGAAGAAACATAAGAAAAATGATGTGAAGCCCCAACCTAAACTTGTTTCAGTGGAAACACTGACTGAAGACAAGCCAACAACCTCAGCAACTACACAGATAGAATCGTTATTGCATATGATTGAGGCACAAGAGTTTGTCATGTCTGCAGAGATTCAGAAGTGGCAACCTACAACAACTCACTTTTAATGATGGTCCATTCTTGTAGAGGCACTCCGAGAAGGAATAAGGAAAACTCGCGAGTGAGCCATGAAAACAGTCTCTGATTATATAGAATATATAGAAAAGGAAAAGCAGAAGCAGGAGAAACAACATAAGAAAATTGAGGAGCTGGAAGAATAGGTCAAGTTACTCAAGGCTGATAAGGAGGAGATGTTTACCTTGGCTCAAAAGGAAATGGCTTGACATCCCCATACTCATAGCTACACCTTGTTCCTCCATGAAAAATATCTTCTTTTTTTTTTAGAAAGCATCCTCCAGGAGCTTAGTCATGATATGGAAGATTCAATGCAGTTTGTATACATCATGAGATGCCACAATGTTTTGGATAAGCATTTGATGTGTGAATTATACATGCATGACTACTTCCTAGGAAATGATCAATCATTTAACCAAATGCTATATGTAGGATACATTCAACTCAAAGCTTTTACCTCCTACACCATCAACCAGGTTAAATGGAAAAAGAATTTTGATACATTTGACTGAAACCAAGTAAACAGGCCACTTGTCATCAGGATGGAGAATTGTTAATTTGTGAATGTTTATAACAGACACGAAACCCTCTTAGGGATCTGATCTGAAATAACTCATGAATGATCTCAATTAATTAATGAAGGTATTACAAACTCAAGTGTTGGGGTGTGCCTATGTTATTTTATGCAACAGATCGATAAGATTGTGAAATACATAGACACTGAAACAGTAAGAGAACATAGTAAGCAAACACATAAACACAACAAATTTAATAAGGAGTTCACCCAATCCTCCTAGGCTACATCTCCTAGTCCAGCCTTCAGTGGTGGCCTTTCTATTGTGTCTTAAAAAGCAGATTTTTACAATAGTGAGCTAAAATTAAGTCTCACTTAACAGATAATGATCAGTAGGACTGTACTTGGATCCCCCAAGTCTCTAGAGTACACAGAGTCCCCTTACTGAAACTCGACCTCAACTGGTCTCAGTGGTATGAATCCAATTTGGTACTCAATACCTGACAGGTACACACAGAATAGTTGTTTGAACCTCTCAAGCCTTCTCTGGTGTTCACAGACTCTCAGAATCTCTCTGTCTCTGTCTACTCGACGTTGCCTTTGCTCTGCAGGTTAGTTTGGCTTCTTTGATCTCTGCAATTTTTGCTTCTCTTTCTCTTTACTCTCTTTTTCTGCTTCTCCCTGCTTTCTCTTTCTGTTCATGGCTTAAAGCTAATCTACTCCCTGACTGTTCATTTTTGCTTCCCAACTCTCTAGATCTCCTACCTTTGTCTGCTAGAATTCCCCTGCTCTGCATCATCATCACTGTAACGCTTCATAGAGAGGTGGCCACCTGTTTCCTCACAAAATAAGTGTTAGTTCTCTTTGAATGGTCATTATTTCCATTACTCCAAGATTGCCCACGAAACTGATTCCTCTGCCAACTCATCGGTCATTCTGGGTCTCAAATCTTATCCTCCTCAGCCTATTTCCCTATCGAATCCAGTCACCCATTAGATAGCTTCTCCGCCGTTGATCTGTGGCCTCCAGATCCTACGGTCTCCATCCATATCGCGTGGGTAAGTAGCATGACCTTTACCCACGTGATGAGAGCGGTTCTCTCTCTCATCTACTGGACGTGTGTCATCCGTTGTATGGAATCGAGCGGGACTCGGTCAAACCCACTTACCACTTAAGGGCCTTCCAATATCCTGTCAGTTTCAGCGCGGGGCCCACCTTCTGATGGAATCAGCGATTTCCAGACGTTTTCATGTTTTTCCCCGTGACCAAGCACTCGAGGCTTTCCTTCACTAAGGGGGGCACCCTACGATATGCGATTTAGTGCTAATCATGTATCAGAAACTGCCTTTGTTTTTGGATATGACCTCCCATTTGTCAATTTGTGGTAGTGCACAGTCACCATGGGCCAATGGTTTGTGCTCTTTGACCAAGGGTCCTCATTGTTCTGTGTTGGCCACAAATTTCCATTGTTTAGAGGTAATTTCTGATAAGCTCGATATCCATAGCACTTTGAAACTTTTGTTATGAGTTTTACAAAGTTGAGGAAATTGTAAGAGTGTTTAAGGATCCAATTCGGATCATGGCGTTCCCACTGAAAAAGCTTTTGTACCACCAAAAGTTGGTTTTCAAGCATCAACTAAGTGAGGGTATAGCTGTCTCACTTGTCCAATCTCCATCCATTTTGCACTACTTGGATTTGAACCCTTGAGTCCAATCCTGAGGTACTCAACATGTCCACTGCACATCGTCTTCACCTTCCTGTCCAGAACTGTATCTTCCTGCAATTCATTGAGATATTTAGGTAACTGATCATCAATAGAAGGAAATTGACTCTGCTCTTTGAGATCTTCAATTAATGAAGGTTCAAATAGTCTCAAGCTGTCTGCATTAATGATAGAGTAGATGTGCATGTAAGCTAGTAAATCAAGGCAAAAATCATTCTCACCAATTTTCTCAAGTATCTTTAAAGGTCCATACCTTATTGACTTTAGATTTTTACCTTCACCTTGCATTTTGTCTTTGCTGATGTACAGCCAGACTTGATCACCAACTTGGAAACTACGTTCCATCTGATGCTTGCCATGCCTTGCCTTGAATTTGGCTTGGCTCTTTTCTAGTTGTTCCTGTATTGGCTGGTGAATCTCTTGGATTTGTTCAATGATCTTGGTTGCCTTGTCCACATCACTATGTCCATCAACTACCATGTCTTTACCAAAGACAAAATCCAAGGGAGACCTTGGTGTGAAACCAAAGAAGGTCTCAAAAGAAGATCTCTGTGTAGAAGAATGTTTTACTCGGTTGTAAGCATGTTGCGCATAACATAAATGTTCATCCCAAAGTTTGGGATGCTTGCTGCAATAGCCTCTAAGCAACTGGATCACTATCCTGTTGACCACTTCTCTTTGGGAATCTGTTTGTGGATGAAAGGTTGTGCTTTTCTTCAGTTTGGTTTCTATCGGTTCCCACAAACTCGACCAAAACTTCCCAACAAATTGGGTGTCTCGATTAGATACAATGGAAGTGGGTAATCCAAAATGAACCCATACATGCTAAAAGCACAACTTCGTAGTTTGTTCAACTGTAATCTGTTTATTACAAGGTATCAAATACACATTTTGCTGAACCTATCCACAACAACATATAAATAGTCATGACCTTTCCTAGATTTAGGCAGTCCTCCAACAAAGTCCATGGAAACACTTCCCAAGGATGAGAAGGAACTGGCAGTGGAGTGTACAAGCCTAGTTTTCTATTGTTGGGCTTGCTTTTAGCACACATCGTACACCCTCTTACATATCTAGAAACTGTCTCATTCATTTTTGGCCAATAACAAAATCTTTGCAACTGTGCAACCGTTTTACTTACACCAAAGTGACCTGATATTAGAGAAGTGTGTGCTTAGCAAATGCATAGCTTCCCACAATGATGCAAGAGTTGGTCCTTAATGTGATAATCCAATTCTTCTACTCATTTACCTTGACTTAAAGTTGCATATACATCTCTAAAATCTATATGTTGATCATATTGTTCAATGTAGCTCTCATGCAATACTGAGTTATGCTTGAGTATAGTAGATGCATTTATAATTGGTCTAGATAACATATCTGCAACTTTATTGTGTAATCCCTTTTTATATCTGATGACTAAATGAAACTGTTGTAGAGAACCCATCCATCTATAGTGTCTTTATTGCTGCAACTTAGTTTGGGAGTGTAGATATTGGAGTGGTTGATGATTAGTATTTATAACTGTCTCTTTGCCCATTAAGTAATGTTTCCACTTTTTCACACTATGTACTAATGTGTACAATTCTTTATCATATGTGGGATAGTTAACTACTGCAGAATTAAATGTCTCAAAATGATAACATATGGGTTTACCGTGTTGTATCAACACTGCTCCCATGGTATAGTCACTAGCATCCGTTTGGATCTCAAATGGTCTTTGAAGATCAGGTAGTGCTAGTACTGGTGCTGTACTAGTATTTTCTTTCAAGGTGTCAATGGCTTTCTATTGTTTTCCTCCCCATTGAAACACCTTTTTCAATCCTATTGAAGCATGTAAGGGAGCTGCAATCAAGGAAAAGTTAGAAATGGACTTTCTCCAATATTGTGCTGCTCCTAAGAAGCTTCTAACTTCTGTAGTAGTTTTGAGTTTAGGCCGGTTTACAATGACTGCCACATTAGAGGGATCTATCTTCAATTCACCACCCCCTACTATATGTCCCAAATAATTCAAATATGTTTTTCCGAATTCAAATTTTGAGAGTTTAACATAAAGTTTTTCTCTTTTCAAAACATCTAGTGTCACTTAACATGCTTTAAATGTTCTTCCCATGTTTTGCTAAATATAAGAATGTCATCCAGAGATACAATAACAAAATCATCAAGAAAAGGTCTGAGTACATCATTCATTATTCTCATGAAAGTAGCAGGAGCATTAGTTAATCCAAAAAGCATAACCAACCACTCATACAATCCCTTCTTTGTTTTGAGAGCAGTCTTCCATGCATCTTTTTCTACAACTTTGACCTGATGATATCCACTATGCACGTCTAACTTGAAAAAATAAACAGCTTCTTTCAATTGATCTAATATATCATCTATGCGAGGAAGGGAATAACTATTTTTGATTGTTATCTTTTTCACTGCTCGGTAATCAATGCACATTCTCCACGAGCCATCTTTCTTTCTCATCTAGAGAATTGGAGACCCACATGGTGATGTGTTAGGTCTGATGAACCCCTTCTTGAGAAACTCCTACACCTGCTTCTTGATTTCTGCATTCTCTAAAGTGGAAAACCTGTACATTCCGATGTTAGGCAATAGAGCATCTTGCTGCAAATTAATATCATGCACTATTTCCTTTTTGGGTGGCAGACATTTAGGTTCTTGAAACAAGATATCATATTCTGAAACAACTTTTTCTAAATCGACTTGCTATTTAGCATCACAGCCCTCAAATACATTGGTTTTATCAGGTATCTCTTCCTTTACAACCATCAATAAAAAAATTTTGCATGAATTTACAATTTGTTTCATATGCCCTGAGTTTATGAGAGTATAATTATTCTTGAGCTTATGAGCCCTTACAAAGTATTCGATTCCATCTTTAACGAGTAGATACATGTTCTCAGCTCTATAGAAAATAGCTTTTCTATCATACAAGTAGGGACTTCCCAAAACAATTCCACATATATCCAAAGGAATTATATCTAACTCAACCTCATCTACAAATGTTGACCCGAAAGAAAACTTAATTTTACATTGTCTAGTCACTTGTAGTGTGCTTTATCACTTAACCAACCTAATGGGTATGGTTTCTTGTGAGGTGTAGTCAGTAATCCCAACTTCTTTACAATTGCTTCATAAATTAAATTTACTTGTGAGCCACTATCAAACAAAGTATCAATCTTTTGATGCTTGGAAATAACTAGAATATGGAAAATCTCATGCCTTTTTCTCTCATTTTATTCATTATTAGTAGATTGTGTAGAATTACTAGTAGATGCTTCAGAATTTTGACCTTTTACACCTGTGGTTGCAATGGTTGTTTCATCTCCTAATTCCAACCCCAAATATTTCTGAATAGCTACAACAGTCTTCTTCTTCTTGCCCTCGAACTTATTAGGTCTTAGCTTTGGATGCAGAATCCAACAGTGCTCATCATCATGCCCATCCTTCTTACAGTGAGTGCATGAAGACTTGCTTTTATGTGCAGTGTTGGCCTTCCTCTCTTTCCATTTCTGTTTTATTTTCTCCTTATTCTTTCTTGCAATGGGCTTGGATGATCCTCCAACTTCTAGGTTCCCATTATTTCCTCTAGCTTTTAGATGTGTAGCTTGAACAAATGCCTCATCTATACTAGTGGGATTAAACATGAGGATAGTGTGCCTCATGTAGCTGTGTAGACCACCTATGCACTTCAACAGAGTCTCAGGTGAGTCTAATGAAATTCCTAGAATCAAAGCTCTCTTCCTAAATTCTTGGGTGTAACCTTTTACACTTTTCCCTTTCAATTGGCGAAGAGTTTGCTAGCTCATCATGGCTTGTTGCATGTAAGCTAGTGGATAGAACTGCTTTTTGATTGCAGAAGCAAATTCACTCCAGACAGAAAGAATGTTACCATGTTTCTTCATGTCAACTTGTGTCCTGCCTTCCCACCATACTAAGGCAGCGCCTCCGAGGCGTAGGCTGGCCAGCTGAATCTTACTCTTGTCTAAGTCAATACTCTGCACTCTGAAATAAACATCAATTTGTCTGATTCAGTTATCCAACTTCTTTTCATTCAACTCTCAATCATATATTGGTAAATCAAATTTAACATCTAATTTAATCAAAGATGTCTTCTTTTTATGTTTAGGGCTATTAGGAGGTGTGAGAAAGTTTTCTTCTTTCCCTTTGCCTTTTGAGTGGTCATGTAGGAGAGATTCTTCTTCTCCTTTTTCTTTGGAGTGTGATGAATCTTTATCTTTACCTTTCTTAAACTCCCTGTACATTTCATCTACCATGGACCTCATGGCCAGGAAACTATCTATGAATTGGGGGTATGGTCCCAAGAGACTTTCTTCTGACATTTTATTCTTAGGACAAACTATTCCAATTTCCGGGTTAGTTTCGACCAACTCTCCTTCTCCTAATTTAAGCTTTCATCTAGTTAGCATTCAACAACAAAATCCAGCACAAGCTTGTCTAATCTTAACAACCTAGGAGCTCTGATACCACTTGATCTGAAATCACTCGTGAATGATCTCAATTAGTTAATGAAGGTATTACAGACTCAAGTGTTGGGGTGTGCCTATGTTATTTTATGCAACGGATCGATAAGATTGCGAAATACATAGACATTGAAACAGTAAGAGAACACAATAAGAAAACACATAAACACAAGAAATTTAATAAGGATTTTACCCAATCCTCCTGGGCTACGTCTCCTGGTCTAGCCCTCAGTGGTGGCTTTTTTATTGTGTCTTAAAAAGTAGAGTTTTACAACAATTTGCTTAAATTGACTCTCACTTAAAATATAATGATCAGTAGGATTGTACTTGGATCCCAAAAGTATCTAGAGTACATAGACCTCCCCCCCTTATTGAAATTCGACCTCAGTTGGTCTCAGTGGTATGAGTCCAATATGGTACTCAATACCTGACAGGTATACATAGAAGAGTTGCTTGAACCTCTCAAGCCTTCTTTGGAGTTCACAGACTCTCAGACTCTCTCTGTCTCTATCTACTCGATGCTGCCTTTGCTCTGCAGGTCAGCTCAGCTTCTCTGTTCTCTGCAATTTTTGTTTCTCTCACTCTTTGCTCTCTTTTTCTGTTTCTCCCTGCTTTCTCTATCTTTTCATGGCTTAAAGCCATTCTTCTCCCTGACTGTTCGTTTATGCTTCCCAACTCTCTGGATCTCCTACCTCTTTCCACTGGAATTCCCCTGCTCTACGTCATCATCATTATAACGCTTCACAGAGAGGTGGCCACCTGTTTCCTCATGAACTAAGTGTCAGTTCTCTTTGAACGATCGTTATTTCCGTTACTCCAAGATTTCTCGTGAAACTGATTCCTCCGCCAACTCATCGGTCATGCCAGATCTCAAATCTTATCTACCTGGGCTTATTTCCCTATCAAATCTGGTTACCCATCGGATTGCTTCTCTTTCGTTGATCTAGGGCCTCCAGATCCTACGGTCTCCATCCATATCTCGCAAGTAAATAGCATGACCTTTACTCATGCGATGAGAGTAGTTTTCTCTCTCATCCGCTAGACGTGTGTCACCCGTTGTATGGAATCGGGCGGGACTCAGTCGAACCTGCTTACCGCTTGAGGGCCTTCTAATATCCTGTTGGTTTTACTGTGGGGCCCACCTTCTGATGAAATCGGCGATTTCTAGACGGTTTTATGTTTTTCCCTGTGACCAAGCACTCAGGGATCTCCTTCACTAAGCGTATCAGAAACTGCCTCTGTTTTTGGATCTGACCTCCCATTTATCAATTTGTGCTAGTGGGCGGTCACCATGGACCAACAGTCTGTGCACTTTGACCGAGGGTCCTCATCGTTCTGTGCTGGCCACAAATTGCCATTGTTCAAAGGTAATTTCTGATAATCTCGATATCCATAGCACTTTGAAACTTTTGTTATGAGGTTTACAAAGTTTAGGAAATTATAAGAGTGTTTAAGGATCCAATTCGGATTAGGATCGAAGGGTGAAAAAACAGATGTTGGAAACTCAACAATGGTGTGTTGACATATGCACAAAACATATCTTCACTTGTCAGGAGGAAGCCCGAGATAGCTACCAAAAAAGGTGGATGTGTTTGTCATCAGCTATCACGATACGTGAGACTTTTGGGGCCCCCAATTTTGATCGGGATCTAAACAAGGTACATCGCGTGTATGCGACTTTGTGGGGTCTGACGGATGGGTTTGAGGTTTTGATTTCCCATCACTTGGTTTCCAGTTGATCAGTACACTCTAGCTTACGAGGAAAGCGAGGATTGGTGGAAAGAAGTCATCCAAACAGATGGGTATAAGCCTTCAGGGATAGAGATGTATGCCAAATATGATCTTGCACAACTTCACGCTGACCATTGCAGCTCGAACCCAAACTTGTACAGGCGACGAACTGCATGAGGACATGAAGTAAGGCCAGTTGGGGGGGGATATTGGTGGCTAGATTTGCATACTTTTACTCACCCTTTTTACCCTACTCTTTTATCCATTTCACCCTAATAGTGGTTAATCGATATCTTAAAGTGCACAAGTATACTTCTTGTCATGTATTTATGGATTATTGGTCAATGAAGCATAGTCATAGGGGATTATTACCAAAGTGACTTGCTAATTTAGTTATTCCAGTAGATTTAAAGGGAGAATGAACACGACCATGATTCAATGAACAATGCTATCAAACCGGTAGCTCTATTCTTGAATTTTGGATGCAACGATTAATCAACTCTTCGATTGACACACTGCTATATTTTAACATTTTGTTTCATTCTGAAAATCACCATGTAATTAAGGGTAGACAATGCCGTAATTCTAGGAGTTGTATGATTGACAATTTGTATAAAGTAGAGTTGCGGGCTGTGAAAACCAACACTATTAGGAGGCATAAATTTTGCAAGAGAATACTCTAACTTCGAGTTTGTAACAACACAATTGTACTATTTCTTTTATTAATGATAAATTGATCTTCTAAGTATCTCGTGATTCTTTGATCTTCTAAGTATCTCTAGTTAATGTTCATTGTTGGGTAGGGAAATCGTGCCCTGCACATACAATGCACGATAGCCAGGAAATAACTCATAGAGCCCTGGGTTGACAATTAAATGTGGTTTGGTTGAATTGCGTGATTCATACTTGGACACCAACAGGTCCTATGGCGAGAAGCACAGTAAGAGCTAAGCATAAGAAGCTCGGAAATTAGAGGATTAGGATATCATAACTTCAAAATAGTTGGTTTTTGAAAAATTTACGATGGAGGGAGCTTTCGATATTGGGTAGGCTCTTGGTCATGTAAATCGATAGAGCTAAGTGTGTAGAGTGTAGCAAAGGAATATTAGCCCCTGGTAGAAACATTTCACAACTGTAAAGTTGTGACATGGAATTTCTCCTGTAGTGCAGTACAGAGAGCTAAAGTGATGAGCACTAGTATTGCTGCAAGAATGTTGCAACTCATGGGCTACCAGCGTTACTTATCAACCCCGGGTTCCTACAAACTTGGAGGTGATAGTGCTATATGCACAAGTAAAAGTGAAGGTCCTACCTATTGTCACTGTTCATCCGATAAGAGACCCCAGGGGTTCCATGACAGACTTCTATAGAGTCAGAATAAGCTTGATTCTTTGATGGAAGAAAAGAAAATCTATTCTAAGAGAGCTACTTTACTGCAGTAATGAGGAACACAACATGTAATGCTAAATCACACCATATCCCATTTAACCATTTAAATAGCTATGATAAGTATAATTGCTAAATCAACACTAACCTAACACTGCTATCTAAGTTACATAAGTAAAGAGCATCAAAACATACTAATGCGTGAGCAAGAAAACTAAACTAAATCTGTTTTCACCTTTTCGAGTTTTTATGGTAAAATCAAGCATGCAATTTAATTGTTCTTGTTGGATGTGACAGGTGGATGGAAGGTGGTTGAGGATGGATAAAAGATTTATGGAGTAATTGGATGGGATGGAAGGGTCCTAGGAGGATTTTTGTGACTTCCTAGAGGTTCCCCATCAATTCGGACTCAAAACAAGCCGTTTCAAGGAAACCTACAGGATGTACTAGAAACCTACAAGATTATCCTGTAGGAATTACAGGAAACCTACAGGATACAACCGAGAGCTAATTGTGAGGTGTTTGAGGCGCTGGGAAGCTCAAAAAATGTGTGTGATGAGTGGGATAGGGTGTTAGAAGGTCTAATAATAGTCAGGAGTCAATATCCAAGAAAAGAGATGGCTAGATTCACTCAATGTGTCTAGGGGGATTTCAATGAAAAAGGATAAAAAACTAGTGAGGGTGATGGTGGAACAAGAGATGGTTAAGGTTGATGAGGTGGAAGATGGATGCTGGTGATGAAGTCTAGACTTCCTCCTAAAGTACCTGGAGTTCGTAAAACATGTGTGTCTTTCAAGAACTATGCAACAATATACATCTCCATAAACTAGAAAAGCATGAATCAATTGCCCATATTATGCATGAAGAAAGTGCTAAAGGAAATGAGAACATGAGTGAGATCTTATTGCAAAAATAGGGTAATTGAAAAAGATGACAATGAAATGAACCAAATGCTAAATGAAGACAACAAACTCTAAAGCTCATGCAAGAACTAGAAATCTGTGTTTTTGGGGCTACTAAAGGGTCTCTTCCTCAAGTCATGGTCCAAGAGGGAGGAAGTGAGGTGAAGGCACCTGCTAACAACCTTGTGGTGATCCTTTTTCTCCTTGCTAACCTGCTAACTGAAAGAAGGCACAAATGGAAGCAAACTAACATACAACCAATCTAATCTACACTGTTGTAATGGAAATGCAACTACTTAAGCAAATGAACAATCAAACTATGAAACTATGCTAACATACATGTACAATAAAGAGGAGCCTTGGCTACTAGGGTTGGGACCTAACCCAAGAGCTTCAGCCCTCTGAGCTAACTCAGTGTTGTCTCAAAACAAAACTTATTCTTATTATCAAAATAATGGATTACATCAAAAATTGTCACAAGTCTTGCAACTTGAAAATAGAGTAGAGTTTTAAAATAAAAAATCCAAATCCTACTGAGATCCTAGCCCTCTCTACTTATACATCTAAAGTCTCCAACAACTTCCTTAAAATTAGGGAGGCTCGGCTCCCAAACTTCGAGATAAACTGGTGCTTTGTCTTTCACTTGCTTGGTTGCCTTCTAGTCCTCATGATTTGGCTGTTTGCACTCCAAGCTGATGGAGGAATATTCAAATGGAGGGGTAGTAAATGAGGAGAATTTACCTCCTATAATTACTCTCGCTTGTCCCATTCAAGTTTTGACCACAGTATTTGCCAAAATTCCTTTCTTTTGTCTTTTAATTTTGCATTAAATGCACATTAGACCACAAAGCAAAATATCCAACTCTAACTCATCTCATAAACAAAATATAGTCAAAAGTATGCAATAAGTTGTGAGAATAGTTGGTTTGACTAAGCTAGGAGGTGAATTAAGACCCATATAATTACTCAATGATGAGGCTCATCATCACGCCCCTACTAAAAGTGTTTCTCATCCTCTAAGCAACTTAGTCAATGTCCATGTCCTTCATGGCTCTGGTAGCCTCTCTGACATCCCATGCCTCCATTGTGGTCTCTTCTTCTTATTCATAGAATCATGCTTTCTTTTCTACCTCTTCTTACTGCCTCTTGTCTTCTTCTTCTTTTCTGCCTTCTAGCATGCCTAAGAATAGTGGCAGACTGAGTTTTAGGCCTATCCAACTGACCTTCAACCTTTGCATTTATTTCTTATACATAGGTGTCCTGTTGAGTGCCTCTCTTAACCTTTGAGGGGAGTGATATTCCTTGATCTTCAAGCTATGTGGCAGTGTGTTCCATCTCGTTAGGTAGGCATGTATACTATCATCTCCTAGCAGCCTAAACATATACTCGAAATGTGAAATTGATTTCTCTTGGGCAGCAAGATATCTAGGTGCCAGTTGAGGATCATTTGCAATCAAATTATGGGTGTTGATTATGGCCATGGGATTTGATTGTTCAGCTCTGATGAAAAGAGGTTCATTTTTCTCTCTGGCCAATATACTTTTCATCTTTGCATCCCTTAACTCTTCATGGTTCATGCATGATGCCAAATCCATTAATTGTAGATCTCCTAGTTTGGCGTTAGGATCCCAAACATTCATGTCTATGAGTGCCATGTTGTGCAAATAAAAATCAGCCATGTTGGCCCTATCATCTAGTGTACTTTGATCACAAAGATCAATAAACTTTCTGTACTCCTGAAATGGCATGGTGCCCCTTTGTGCTAGTGTTTTAATCTGAAACTGTAGCCACTTTTATTTGAGGTAAATATCATAGGATTTAGATGGCATCCTACACTATATGGCCTCCAAGGAGAGGCTGGCCATACATGCTAGTTGGTTCTCCCTTTCCTGCAGCTATCCCCTCAACCATGCATTTTCCTTCTCAAGTTGATCTCCCATTATTGCTTCTCTATCCCTTAAGACACTTAGCTCTTTTCCCATTTCTTTGAGCTTCTCTTCCATGTGCCCAATGTCTTCCACCCCTTTTGACTTGGTGATTTGCATCCATCGGTGGGTTCTGGCCCTCTCCTTCTCAAGTTCGAAAAACAATGGGATGGAAAATTTTTGAGGTATCACCCTACCTCCTTCAATAAACCGGTAGTGGGAGTCTAGGTTAGGTTGGGGGCTTGGTTCCTTTGTTTCAAGGTATTCTTCCTTTGTTTCTTGTTGTTCCCCTACCTTGCCTTCCAATTCCTATGCTTCATGTAGTTTTTGTAAAGTATCCTGTAGGATTGTTTTTACTTCCTGTAGGTTTTGTTGTCGATCCTATAGTATGCCTTACCCTTTAAGTAAGTTTATCTGGTACTAGGCCTCCTTACATAGGTGATTGGTGACTTAGGGGAAGGAATTTTGTCTCTTGGTGTAGGGGTGTCTTCAATCTCAATAGGAATTTTTGTTGATATTTGTGGCTTCCCTTGTTTGATTCTTGTGCTCTTTCTTGTTTTGAAATATAGTGGGGCATTCCTCCTTCTTTTCCCTTTTTGCTTGACTGGGGAACTGAGAGTAGTGAGGGAAGCTACTGCCTCCCTCTCAGTAGCCTTTGGAAACACCTTAGGTGACTCCTCTTTGTTTTCTTCCCTTTATGTTTCCATTCCTTCTTCCTCTCCGTTTTTCTTATCTTCTTCCTCTTGTTTTTTTTACTCATCTCCATTAGTTTCTTCCTTAGTTTCCTCCTTTGTTCCATCATCATCCTCCTTCTCTTCTCCCTATTCCTCTTCTACTTCATCATGTTCCTTTATATCAGCTTCTTCTTCATCCATCTCATCCTTATCTAGCTCTGTATCTTGTTCTTCCTGTTTTGCCTCCTCCTCACTGACAAAGGGACTAACATCATAAGTCAGGGTTTTGATGTTGTTCTCTGCTGGAAAGTCTCTGAAGACACACCATGTAATAGGGATTTTGAGGTTTTGGAGAGAATTCTCAATGAGGATCCTGATCAACCCATGGTGATCCAATTTTTGGGAATTCCCTCCCTTTACTTTGTTGTTGGAGTCTATGAATGATTGCATCAAGAAATAGGGTATGTTGAGTCTTTGGTGAACTGGTGTTTCTACCCCAAATCTTAATTCTTCAAGGATCCTAAAATGGTAGCCATAAACAACACTATATGTACCCTCACATGAGATATATTTGATGACTTTGTAGCCTACCTCACTCCATGGGTATGGTAGACAGTCCCTCCTTAATCCATTTTTGTCCTCTATGGGTTCTTCACCATCTAAAAAATAATTTCCTTTTTCCCACCTGATTGTCTCCTTTGTCTTCTTTTCTCCATGGAATTCCTAGGGGATGTGTGGTGACCCTACTGATGAGCTCTAGGGTGAGATATATAGTGAGGCCTCTAACTAAAACAGTGGCATGGATTCTGCTATGTGGAGTAAGAGAATGAGAAAATTCTTGAGCCACCTCATCATCATACCCTATGAATTTTTCGAAAACCCCCATCCAGTTGTGTCTTGTAAATATTTCAAGCACTTGGGGGTGTTGTTGTATCCTCACAGTGTTTGTGGGTTCTCTCCTATTAAAACCTCCTATGATCTTGCTCGTGAGGCTTGAGGAGAAAATGAGAGGGTTGACACAAAATTTTTAAATTTAGGAGGAAAATAGAGTTTACTGTGTATGCAATTCACCACTCACACTTGCTAAATTCACTAGATTTTAGAGCACTTCTAGTTCTTTTGCTTGTAAATGGGGATGAATTTTTATAGCCTACCTCTTTAGAATGGTGACAATGGACAATCCCCATGATATCCTCTCTTGAATTCTTCTCTGCCTATCCTGTAGACTGTCTCTGTGTATCATGCAGACTGATCCTATAGACTGTATCTTGTAGACTCTTCTTGTAGGAATTACTGTGCATGCTCCTATAGAAATTCTCTTGCAAAACAATGGATCCTTGCTTCTGGTGGGTGGCTAGAGTTATGAGAGCGACATGAGTGAGGGAGTTTCGAGGAGGTGAAATGCATGAATGCATGCAAATGATGTTTTATTTCCCTTTATGGTGTTTCAGGGTGAGGTGGTGTGCTGGAAGCAGAGGTACGTTTCCATGTTTGGACCATTCGTCCCCACTACCACCTCATCATTTCCCACTCCTCGTAATCAGCTCCCACCTTGTAGATCTATAGTTAACCACTTCTTGTCCTACTCCTCCTATGTCTTTGAGTTGACTGTAGCCACGTGTGAGAGGACACTCGGTTTTGCATGTGATGATTGAACGAAGGTGGCCAAGTTAACTAGCCACCTTTTCACTTATAAAGCAACTATCTTGTAACCTTTACAACTTTTGATTAAATAATGCATATGAGTGAGTGAGCGAGATACTTACCTGTGGTTTTGCTGCCATGCTGCAATTGTCGAAGATCAGAGGTGTTGCGTTGTTTATTTGTTGCATGGTTATTCTTCTTCCTCCTCTTGTTCTCTGTTGATGGTTTCTTGGCTTTTATAGGTATCTGTGACTGAAGATCTGATGTTGTTGTTACTATGGAGCTCCTAGATCATCCTAGTGAAGACCTGTAGCTTATGATTGACATTCTGTGGGATAGGCTGCTACAAGATTTCCTACAGGATGTCCTGTAGCTGCTTCTCCCTCAGAATTCCTTAATCATGTCAATGGTTGTGGCTGTGAGGATGGTGCAATGAATGTATAGAGGGAGTAGGATTATGTGTGGAGCAAGGGACATTCAGGTAATTCTCTTACTCTCCTCTATTTTTCTTCTTTTTTCTTTTTTTCATAACTGGAAGAAATTGATCTCTTTTTGTTTTGAATGGTGAGTGCAGGGATGATGATAATGGATGAGGTGACGTGTTAGATCATGTCTAGTATGAATTTTAGGGACTTAACAAACCTATCATGTGCCCTCGGATTGCTTCCTGTAGGTTTTCCGGGCCACTGTAATTCCTACAGGATCATCCTGTAGATTTTCGGGGGATCCTGTAGAAAACATAGTCTTCACATAAATTGAAGCAATGGAGTTGAAAAGTGATAGAAATGATGGAGGGATGCATGCTAAGGAGTGGAGGAGATGGATATGTGTGAGGCAGGGTTCCCTTTGGATCCTCTCTTTTCTCCTTGATTGTCTTTCTCGCCCACCTGCAAATAACAATTATATCTTTTTCTCTCTCTCTTTTGTTTTTTGAAAAACACCGAGGCTACCTTAGAGAGGTTTTTACCCTAGATGTCTTCCCTAGCCACCTCATGGAAGGTTTTCACCTAGGGATGTTCTTATTCTTCTTTTTTTTCTTTTTTTTCCTTTTCATCATTAGGCTGCCTCACGAGGTTTTCAACCCAAAGATGGGACTCATGTGCCTCATGGAGGTTTTCACTTGAGTCCTTATTCTTTTTTCTTTTTCAGTGACCTGATGAGGGAGGAGCTGGAACTTTTTCTACCATCATCATTATTTTATTGATATTGTCAATGAACTCTTGCTTTGATAAAGTCCTCTTTACATTTTCAATCGGTGTCCATTGACAAGAAATGGAATGGCTTCTTCATCTATACTTCTGATTTGCACTGAACCATTATCATGGCATCTCTCCACCACATAAGGTCCGAGCCATCTTGTCCTTAGCTTGCCCTTGAATTTTTTATACCTAGAATCATATAACAAAGCCCAATCTCCCTCTTGAAATTGTTTCTCCTTAATATGTTTATCATGCCAGATCTTCCTCTGAAGCTGAATTATCTTTGTATGTAGGAGGGCCTACATTCTGAATTCATCCAAGCCATTCAATTGGAAAAATATTTATTTCTATGCATGACTGAGATCCAAATCTAGTTGGGATGCCATCCTCAACGTGTTATATTCAAACTCAATGGACAACAAATCCTTTTTCCCATAGACTAGCTCATAGGGTGTAAATCCAGTGGTGGTCTTCCATGTGGTATTATAGGACTAGGTGGCCTCAACTAGTCTCTCTCCTTCCTGCTGTTACTCACTACCTTGGTTAAGATGCCCTCCAATGCCCTGTTGGTCATCTCCACTTGCCCATTAGCTTTTGGATGATAGGGAGTGGAGGTCCTATGCTTGATTTTGTGATGGTTGAGCAATTTTTCAATCATGTTGGAGTGTTGGGCATGGGAACCCCCCAAGGCAAGTTTTGGGGCTGAAAGCCCAAGTTTTGACTAAGTCCAATGTAAAGACTCCATAGTTTGTGGTCGCAAAGCGCGAATATGTTAAATGAGTCAGAGGGTTGTCCTCCCTCATTTTTGTAATGTAATTTCTGTTTGAGAGATCTACCCATGGTCTACAGACCATGGGATTGTATAAATTGAGCGAGGCTCTAAGTGTAAAGAAAATAACAAAGGAATCAATCAATGGAAGATCTAATAAGGAAGCATTAAGTCTAAGGGTAGAGTTGTGTCTTTGGATCGTAGAGTAGAAGAAGGCTTTGCAGCTGAGTGTGCAGAGGCCTAGTAGTCTGCAGCTAAGTGTGTGGACCCTTGCAGCTGAGTGCGCAGGGCAGGTCGAGTCTGTAACTGATTGAAGCATAAATAAAGAGAAGTTTACAATCTTTCTGTGTCTCTTTTCCCGTTTTATGAATTAGAGTATATTGGCTATGAATTGCAAGTTTACTGTTTATTTGTTTTGTGAACTTATATGAATGTGCTGAATAAGTGAATATAATATAAGGTATTTTTTTATGTGAAGATAACTAACTGTTATAAGAAAATAAGTAAGATCCGCGGTGCGACTTGGGGAAATAGCACAAATTGTTGCTCTAACAGCATGAAGGCGAATATAACGAGGGCACGAAGGCCTCGTAGGCTAGTAAAGTGCGTGAAATAACCTACATGAAGGTATTCATAGTTGGACTAATCAAACCCTCAAACATCTCAAGGGTGCGAAAACCTGGTTCCAGTATCCCCCCCATACTACTTCAAGTGAGACCTCAATCTGTGCTTCACTGATTGTTGCGAAAGGGCTAGTAGTACAAGGATTTGTTTGGCTAATTAACTCTGAACTTGGGTCAGGCCCCAACATGCCAACAAATGGTTTCGTTGCTGGGACCAGAATCTGCATAGAGATGTCTGATGTCGTATCATTGGAATCCAACTAAGAAAGAAATAAAAGGTTGGTTGGACAGGAGAACAGGAATCTGCAACTATCAAAACAAGAGTGGTTAGATTGCTACTTGTACATAAAGATCCACAAAATTTTCTTCACATCTTTCCCTATTGATCTGTACGAGTGGATCGTGAAGCTAGCAGATCGCCAAGGAAGGTGCAAGCTTGATAGTCCTATTGTGTGGACCCCAGAGTTGGTGCAAAGATTGGAAGCATCAGGGGATAAGATCACGTGCATTGTTGATCACTGGCTCGATCAGATTATAGGAGGATTCATTACTGAGTTCGCAGTAGACACTAGGCCGAGTGATGCTTTCTCAAAGGACCGCGAGGTAAGTACGTTAAGTCATTGTACACTTGGATTAAGATGCTACTGCGTGAAAAGTGGATTATGTGAATACATTGATGTTCGAGGCTACGCGAAGTGGGAGGATTTATAGAAGAAAAGGTAGTGCAGAGCTAGAAACTAGCCCTTGATTTCACATCCGCGAAGGGACAAGGAAGAGCTCGTGAAGGTCTCACCAAGAATTGCAATCAATTTGATAAGGCAGAGGATTCTGCGCATACCACTTGTTATCTCAAAATCAGTCCCTAGAAGGCTACAGACCAGGAAGACTTCAAGTAACTGTTTAAAACCAATCTTTTAGCTAAGGCTTAGCCTCCTTAGCCTGAGAGGGCTCTCTCAAAGGATTAAAGGTTTTTTATTATGATCAAGATGACTAACTCTTGTGAAACAAATAAAAATGAAAATGGTGGAAATAAAACTAACAAGTATCCATTGGCCTTATGGAGTCATATGTGATTTAGTATTCACAGTAGGGTTGGCTTTGCATAAAAGTCAAGGCATTCAGGTTTCAACATATGTAGAGCACACCAAACACATAGAAGGCAATTTATGAGTATATGAAGGAAATTAGAACACTGTAAGCGATTTCTAAGTAATCAAATACTCATAACATTGTAGATAACATGAAAATAAAACAAACGAAACTCATACATTGAAGTCTATATGATTCTTGAGAAGCATAAGCCAATATTCTATTACCAGAAAAACAGAGTCTTTACATAGGCCAAATATCAGAGCTTTTTCACATAAATTTCCAACCTCTATTACATTTCTCTTTCTCCTATATATAGATCTCTTCTACCTAACTGAGATTCCTCCTCAAGCATGAGGGGAATTCTAATTCCTCCTTATTTGACACATATTGACACTTAAACTAACTATTTAATACAAAAGACAACTAACTAGGAGTCCTAGAGACCTAAAACAATTAGGAGTGTAACTCCTCATTAAGATCAAAACAACCTTATCTAGGAATTAAAAACTCCTTTTGACACATAAAAATCCATGAATTAGAATTTTATGAAGCCCATAACCTTCCAGATTGCCCTTGATGACTCATCCTTTTGTTGTTCCTAGAAACTAGGAAACTGTCCCTTGCTCTGTTATGGCTGAAAAATAGGTCTTGGGACAGAGCTCATAACTTCTCATAAAACTGTATTTGGAAAAACTGAAGGAGTATTTTGTGAAGAAATCCATGCTTAACAACAATCTCTCTTGTTTTTTTGAAACAACTTTCCTACCGCCCAAAATATGTCTTTGAAAAACAGGTGTCAAACAGAGAAATAGGCTTGTGAAAAACTGCACTTACAGCAGTTTTGTAGCGCACGTTTGGTCCTTTATTTCTCCCATATCATAATGGATTTGAAGAAAGTGGAAGTATTTTTTGTATTTCAGTATCTTATGAATAAAAACCTCTTTCACTTTTCAGAGATGAGTTTTCCATTGCTTGGTAATCCTCTTGGAAGTCGACTGCTCTTTTCGTAACATAAAACTTTGGAGTTCATAATTGTCTTTCCTTTCCTTGTTTTGCCTTTGCTAGACACTTATACTTCGTGAATGATCCCTTTCATACCATCCTATTCAAACAATATTTCCCTTTGTCTCACAAAAATGGTCCATCAAACACAATATGCAGCTACAGCAATTTCGTAGCGCGCTATGAAACTGTTGTGCAATCACAAAACATAGTTTCTAATATCAAAATTTGAATGTCTTGAGCTTCATTATCTTGAAATGTCTCTTTTCATGTGCCCTCTCTTCAATTGCTCCCTCCTCATGTTTTTATATCAATAAAGATATTTCTTTCATCAAATCACCAACTACAATAAAATCTCCATGAGATTGAACATATAGTGCAAGAATATGACCATGATAGCCACATTCAGACTGTAACTCTCTTGAACAATCATCACGGAGCCCCCATTTGTATAACTGAATCTTTTGTTTGATGCCAGCAAGAAACTTTTCATTAAATGCATTCAGATTGTAAACAGAAACCTTTGTCTCCTTCTAAATAACAAGTTGCAGTTTACCATCTTCAACTGAGAATACTAAAATTCAGCCTTTGTTAGGTTTGTTCTCCTTGGGCAATACATATGTTGTCCCAACACAATAATAAGCATTGTTGTCATATGTAAATGAACAAATGAGGATGGAACATCCATTTTCATAAGTATCAAGTTGATATGATGAAATAACTTCAAATTTCTGATTATCTATCAGGTGCACAAAGTGTGTTTCAATCTCCTCGATATTTGTCTGAGAATACTTCACACTGAAAATGGCAAAGGTGTGAAATTGCTCCTGGTGGAAAATACAATGAGCATGCTCTCCAAGAGGAATTGCATGGATATGAAGTTTCTGAATGTCATCAATTTACCCAATAGTAAGCAGGTTCTCTTTTGCAATTGCAAGGCTGTCTGGAAAGGAAACTGAATTGAAAAGGCACATGTGATTGACCTCCTTAAGATTCACATTGCTATACAACAACTTCTGGTTGCTACTATAAATAACTATCGTCCTGTCTGATGCTGCAAAAACGTGTGTTGTGTTCTTAGAGCAAAATTCCTCAAGGTGATAGCTTTTGTACCCAACAAAATCTCCTTCCAGTCATACAACTCTCAAGTGCTCATATTCAATATGAAGTTGAATAGATGCCCATCCCCAAGACCACATAATAAGTATGAAATCCCTTCAAATCTTGTTTGAGCCTTCAAAGAACTCTGATGTATGCTGACCCTGAGTTTGCCAAGTGCTTCTTATGCATGAAAGGAGCACGAGAATGACCAAGACTAATTCTTCCTTACCTTACCATTTTCTTTTGAAATCTTTTTAGTGATAACAATGGCTCCACTTGGGATAGTGTGCCCTTGTGGTTCACTAAGAAACTGCAGTTCCAGTGCCTTATCCTCTTATGATAAACAAAAATTTATTTGACAAGCATCTCCTTTAATTTTCTTGGGCCTTCACCTCGGGCTTAAGCTTGATGATCACTATATGAAAAAGAAGGCTATATCTACTAAAAAAAGTATGCTCAGTCAACCTTGAGATTATTTTGATTTTCCTACCTACCTACCCTATCAATTTCAAACTTCTTTGAAGTCAATCAATGTGAAATTTCCAATGTAGCCAATCATTTGTCTTATATGATATTTGAGTTTTTTTACTGCATCGGGCTTCAGAGCGACTATGATATTGTGATGACCACTATCACTGAAATTTCCTCTGATCTTCATAGAAAAACTGAAACACTGGAGAGTAAAACTCTTTCATTTAGTCAGCTATAGGATCCTAGAATACATGATCAGCTTGATGGTTCTCGTAACTTTCTGGTTGTACAAACTTATCTTCAATAACAGTGTACTCTTCCTCAATCACGAAAGAGAAAGGAAGCAACACCCTCTCCTTATGTGCTACCATAGAAATCTTTTGAAAAGAATGATCATAACCATGAAGACTATATGATTGAATTTGACCTTGTAAACATTCAATATCTTTCTCAATGTCTTTAGCAAATTCATCCAAAAATTTCATCTTATCTTCTGTCTTGCACTCAAATGATTTTAAAAATGAAGACAAGGACAAAGAAAAATTTTCATCTATTTCTTCAT
This sequence comes from Pinus taeda, assembly GCA_000404065.3. NCBI lineage: Eukaryota > Viridiplantae > Streptophyta > Pinopsida > Pinales > Pinaceae > Pinus > Pinus taeda. The sequence continues at coordinate 115,884 of APFE030157313.1, forward strand.
TAATATGATCCTCATTCAATTGTTTGAAACTTTGAATTGAAGAAGAGTTTGCCACCACATCTGACCTATCTATCCATTCCTCCAAAAACATAAACCAAAAGTCTTCAAATGACTTAAGGGATTTGGCAGGAAAGCTTTCAATCCACCATTTACATTTCCCTTGAAATGAATCATAGAAAAACATAATGCAAACATACTCATGTTTAACTCTAAGAAGCTTGGTAAAATCATAGAAATCTGATATATGCTTCAAAGTTAAACTCAAATCTTCTCCATTGAATTTTGGACCATTCCTTA
>APFE030157313.1:117102-132456 GCA_000404065.3 Pinus taeda
GTTGGCGATTTTTAAGGTAAAATAATTTTATATTCTAAAATTTGGGTGAATCATCTTTTATAAAAATTGGAAATTGGCAAATCGTTTTTTGGAAAAATCATGGAAAATTAGCCCATTGGGCGAACATTAGCCCCTAAAATTTTCCATGGAGCACACCAAACACATAGAAGGCAGTTTATGAGTATATGAAGGAAATTAGAACACTGTAAGATATTCCTAAGTAATAAAATACTCATAACACTGTAGATAACATGAAAAGACAACAAAAGAAACTCATACATTGAATTCTATATGATTCTTGAGAAGCATAAGCCAATATTGTATTACTAGAAAAACAGAGTCTTTACATAGGCCAAATATCAGAGCTTTTTCACATAAATTTCCAACCTCTATTACATTTCTCTTTCTCCTATATATAGAGCTCTTCTACCTAACTGATATTCCTCCTCAAGCATGAGGGGAATTCGAATTCCTCCTTATTTGACACCTATTGACACTTAAACTAACTATTTAATACAAAATACAGCTAACTAGGAGTCTTAGAGACCTAAAACAATTAGGAGTGTAACTCCTCATTATGATCAAAACAACCTTATCTAGGAATTAAACGCTCCTTTTGACACATAAAAATCCATGAAGTCGAATTTGATGAAGCCTATAACCTTCCAGCTGGCCCTTGATGACTCATCCTTTTGTTGTTCCTAGAAACTAGGAAACTGTCCCTTGCTGTGTTCTGGCTGAAAAATAGGTCTTGGGACAGAGCTCATAACTTCTCATAAAAAATGTATTTAGAAAAACTGAAGGAGGTTTTTTTGAACTAATCCATACTTAAGAAAAACCTCTCCTTTTTTTTTGAAACACCTTTCCTACCGCCCAAAATATGTCTTTGAAAAACAGGTGTCAAACAGAGAAATAGGCTTGTGAAAAACTGCACTTACAACAGTTATGTAGTGCACATTTGTTCCTTAATTTCTCCCATATCATAATGGATTTGAAGAAAGTGGAAGAGGATTTATATTTCAGTATCTTAGGAATAAAAGCCTCTTTCACTTTTCAGAGATGAGTTTTCCATTGCTTGGTAATTCTCTTGGAAGTCAACTGCTCTTTTCGTAACATAAAACTTTGGAGTTCATAAATGTCTTTCCTTTCCTTGTTTTGCCTTTGCTAGACACTTATACTTCGTGAATTCTCCCATTCAGACCCTCCTATTCAAAGAATATTTCCCTTTGTCTCACAAAAATGGTCCATCAAAGCATAATATGCAGCTACAGTAGTTTCGTAGCACGCTACGAAATTGCTGTGTAATCACAAAACATAGTTTCTAATATCAAAATTTGAATGTCTTGAGCTTCATTATCTTGAAATGTCTCTTTTCATGTGCCCTCTCTTCAATTTCTCCCTCCTCATGTTTGTATATCAATAAAGAGATTGCTTTCATCAAATCACCAACTACAATAAAATCTCCACGAGATTGAACATATAGTGCAAGAATATGACCATGATGGCCACATTCAGGCTGTAACTCTCTTGAACCATCATCACGAAGCCCCCATTTGTATAACTGAATATTTTGATTGATGCCAGCAAGCAAATTTTCATTAAATGCATTCAGATTGTAAATAGAAACCTTTGTCTCCTTCTCAATAACAAGTTGCAGTTTACCATCTTCAACTGAGAATACTAAAATTTGGCCTTTGTTAGGTTTTTTCTCCTCAGGCAATACATATGTTGTCCCAACACAATAATAAGCATTGTTGTCATCTTTAAATGAACAACTGAGGATGGAACATCAATTTTCATAAGTATCAAGTTGATATGATGAAAGAACTTCAAATTTCTGATTATCTATCAGGCGCACAAAGTGTGTTTCAATCTCCTCAATATTTGTCTGAGAATACTTTACACTGCAAATGGCAAAGGTGTGAAATTACTCCTGGTGGCAAATACGACGAGCATGCTCTCCAAGAGGAATTGCATGGATATGAAGTTTCTGAATGTCATCAATTTACCCAATATTAAGCAGGTTCTCTTTTGCAATTGCAAGGTTGTCTGGAAAGGAAACTAAATTGAAAAAGGAACACATGATTGACCTCCTTAATATTCACATTGCTATACAACAACTTCTGATTGCTACTATAAATAACTATCGGCCTGTCTGATGCTGCAAAAACATGTGTTGTGTTCTTAGAGCGAAAATTACTCAAGGTGATAGCTTTTGTACCCAACAAAATCTTCTTCTGGTCAGACAACTCTCAAGTGCTCATATTCAATATGAAGTTGAATAGATGCCCATCCCCAAGACCACATAATAAGTATGAAATCGCTTCAAATCTTGTTTGAGCCTTCAAAGAACTCTGATGTATGCTGACCCTAAGTTTTCCAAGTGCTTCTTATGCATGAAAGGAGCATGAGAATGACCAAGACCAATTCTTCCTTACCTTACCCTTTTCTTTTGAAATATTTTTAGTGATAACACCACCCCCACCCAAACCACCACCAACTTCACCACCTTCACCCCCATCTTCGCCCGTACCACCTCCACCACCACCGCGAGTCAATATGGCAAGCGCGATAAAGTTGTCGGTGTCCAAGGGAGTAGGAAATGAAGATCCAGATTAGTTTTGGTTTGTGATAAGGGCTGTGTGGGAAGTGTAGGGAGTTATTGATGACAAAATAAAGAAAGCAACGTTAGTCTACACTCTGTAGGATCTCACACTAACCTGGTATATTAAGCATTCTAATGACAATCTGAACGCGGGGATAGCAATATCCAAAATGCGTTGAATAAAAAATTTAATAGGTCGAAGTCAGAGGCGCAGTCGATCATTGGGTTCAAGGAGATCACAATGCTACCAGGTGAGACTCCTTTGGAGTTGGATCAGAGATTGAAGTGCACAATTCGTGAAGCTAATATGACTTTAATAGATGGACAGCACTGTGAATGGTTTGTCACATTGCTAACACCGCATTTGAAGAACGTGTTGTCGCAACAGAGGTTAACAACTCAGGCAGAGACCTTGGAGATCATGATGAGGCTGCATGAGACCCTAATACAGGATCCTAACTTGGGAGTTCAGTAGATCCACGTGCAGTTGAAAAAATTATGCCTTGAGATGAAGAGTCTAAAACAAGACAGGCAGCTTGCCCAGAAGTGCGTGAAGAGGTATGGTGTGTTAAATGTAAGGGTCAGGGTCATGACAAGGACCACTACCCAATGTTCACGAATTACGTCACTAGAGGAGGAATGAGGCCATTAATACTAGAGGCACAAGAAGGACCTAGGTGCGATGCCTACTTTGTGGTGCATGATTTGTCAAATAGGAGGAAAGCATGCTACGGACAACTGCAATTTGTTACAGAAGTACACACAGAATTCACAATAGTTGATTTGTAATTTCTGCAGATCAGTGGGACATGATGAGTGTACCTATAGAAACTATGATTTGATGATGGATAGGACTCCCACCTACAGAGTCCAAGACGAAACGCGGCCCCTTGACCAGAACGCAGGAGTGGCGCGGACCGCATTTCAGGGGCGCAAACGAGGTGGAGGTGGAGGAGGACCTAGAACATTATTCCCATGATTGTGTGAATCCAACACATCCATCATGTCTACATTGTACCTTGTTTGATCATGAGATGGAGGAATGTCCCACACTGATAACTAGGATGCACGACAAGGGAGCGCCCCAACCTCCCCCGACTCAAAACCTATAGATGATGAGGTCTGAGCCATGCAAGGAAGACCCCAAAGTGAACATTGTGCTCCAAAGTGGAATTACGATAGGAGATGATAAAGGAAAACAACCTGAAGATAGTACTTGGGTTTGCAAGGATCCGACGAAAGAACCGAAGTTTGATTTGGAGCGCACTAAGGAAACCTTCATGGAAGCTAGGAAGAGTTTCATTAATGCCTCCACTTTAGAAAGAAAAGACAGACCGGAGCCAGGAATGGACCCGTCGATGCTCAAGACGTTCCTAGAAACATTCATGAAGCTACTTTGCAATAGTAAGGTTGTAAAGTGATTACAAGAACTCATTAATAGATGCGTTGGGACCGCCCCAGGAGAACCATGCATAGTCTACAAGATTGGAAAGCATGCAACAAGGACAGGAAGAGAAATGAGGTTGACCGCATAGATTGGAGAATATGAGATGGACCAAGTAATTCTGGACCTAGGGTCAGACACGAACGTTTTGCTAAAGCAGACATGGGAGAACATGGGAAGGCTTACACTGTAATGGTCTCCTATCCAGCTACGAATGGCGAACCAGCAAAAGATAATACCTATGGGAAGATTGCAGGGAATCATCGTGGATATTGAAGGAGAAAGCACACTAGAAAACTTTGAAGTGATAGAGATTATTGATGTTAGCAATCCCTATCCTGTGCTCTTAGGAATTGATTAGGCCACTGACATGAATGGGGTGATAAATCTGAAGAAGCGCAAGATGATTTTTGAGAAAACGTCTCTACACGTAGTCGTACCATTGGACCTTGAAGAAGGATCGCGCTACACAAGGCCAGTGCACAGCTATGAAAGTGATGACGATTTGGACTGCATCTACAAGATAATCGCGCGAGAGCAAGACTGGGTAAATCCCACTACAGATGGAAGAATCTCATGGGAGTGTGAAAGCTCCTGTACATTGAATTCGAATAAAGAGATAGAGCGAGGGCAGAACTGGTTACACGAGGTAACCACGCTAAACTGTAACATGATGACAAGAACGTTGCGCTACATATCGACGGAAGTAAGGGATATACCTACTTATGATGGGTTAAGTGAGGTAGATGCTTTCTTGAACAAATTTGAAAAGGAGGTGCCAAAACAGTAATGTTTTGAGGCTTTGAAATGGGTACTACGTGCTATGCTCGCGAGGTGGTGGGGTGTGCACCAAGGACGCTTTAGGGACTAGTGTGAATGCAGGAGCATGATGTGCATGCATTTTGGGAAGCCTCAGATATGACTAACAAACAAGAATTACGGATGAGATGATCCGCACGCGCATCTGTCCAGGTGAAGACAGGTATATGGTAAACAACCTACGCAGATGCACATGGACTTCGCGTCCGGGAACACAGTCAATAAGCATTTTTTGGCGAGGAAATTGCGTGAATGGTCCCTCCAGTTCGGACGACAAAGTGTGGAAAGAACGAGTGTGCAGAAGGTTACATACGCAGAAGCCTTTAATGAAGTGTACAAAGCACTGAATAGGGTATATAATGTGCATCAAAGTGATTGGGACCTGCATGTACCAACATTTTTGTGGGCTTATACGACAACATGCGCACGATTATGTTGAAGAATTTAGGGACTACCACCGAGATTTGATCAGCTTGATGCCTTGGATTGGACTATATATTACTAGAGGGATCACTCATGGTGCCGCGATGCAGATGGTAAAGTGCGTGACACAAACAGTAAAAAGAAAAGGCGGATTTTTTCCAGGAAAGGTGATGGATGACCAGATGAAACCCTATACAGGTGGCGCAGCCACCTGACTAGCTATGGGAAGTACAGTCTTAGCACTCTAAGCAATTGAAAGGAGGTCTGGAACTATAAACTACTCTGCCCAAGAGGTGCGCGATGTCCAGGCTGCATGCAGGAGAAAAGTGTCACAAGGTCTGTGACCGCGCAAGGGTGGTTGCGCTGCCATGTGGGTTGGATGGAAAGTGACCATTGTAGTCACTCTTCATGATGTGATGCTAGACTTGAGACCAATTGGAGCAAATCACAAGAATTTAAGACGAGCTTTATAGGCAAGATTTGGGAAAATTTGCCACCAAGGGAACACTAATGGACCAGATTTGGGGGGAGCAGTCGAATTAAAATTCAAAATGCGCTATAAATTGCAAGGGGCTACCCAGCAAACAACACTTGGTCATTTGTGAATTGATTTGTCATGCACCTCGAGTATTCCAAACGAGACCTATTTTTCCTGAGGAGAGTGTTGGTTGAGCACCTGATTGAACAATTGAGAGATTTTTGGACGAGCAAGATGGAAACGTCTAAAGAAGCCAGGGAAATCACAGAAATGACTATTAAATAAGTTGTGCAGGCCATGACCATAGAAGATGCCCTTAAGAGTGTTGGGATTTTTGCAGAAATCCCTAAATCACCACACATGCCAAGACTAAAGAAAGATAGACAACCCATGATTCTGGTGCATGTGTCCCCTCGAAACCCATAGCGAACTAGATTAATAATGGAGGAAAAAGGGAAAGCGGTTAACCTGGAAACCAATGAGGAGGAAGAAGACCTTACGGATATCATAATCGAAGAGGACCAGGATGAGGGCATGGAGGAAGAAACCGAGGGCGTGATCCATCTAACCAAGCTGCCTGTGTATGTCCCTTCGTGAGAGGGGAAGGCAAAGGTGTCCAAGGACCTCAATGAGAGGAAGATCTCTTTGCAGACTCCATTCCTCCCGAACAATATCATTTTTGAAGGAACGCACCTAGGACGAGTGCCGAGCTTAAAGTTTGAAGACTGGGATCTCGCTGACCATGGAAAATTCCCTCACTTGGAAACCACACACCTCATGAAGCCAAAGAAACACACCACGACAGGAGTTATAGAGTTGGAGCCGCACAAATTGTTGCGTGGAGTCGAAAAGGCAGGGTTGTTGAACCTGCTCTGGGTGCCGCATTACCATCGTGCCCCAATAACTATCTTCATCATCATGCAGCTGCTCTACCTGGTGCATGGTGGGTGTTTGTGGCTGGAGGATCCCATCCCCGTCACAGACCACCTCATCCATTGAATTAATCGAATCTCGTGTAAATGAGCAGATCCAACAGACATTTCGAAGGGTAAAAGAAGCGATTTGGCCATCACAGAGGCCATGAAAAATAAATACAAGCTAGAGAAGAAAAAGAGGGGCTACGTGATCTCCAGTATCAACAACAAGGCAGTCAGAATTTTCACTCAGATACTGGCGGGTAAGGTCATGCGAAAGGGCCGCGTGGATGAGGTGACCACACCAATGGTTGCACTTTCCAAACAATGTGCAGAGGGGGTCCAATTTAATTGGTTTGAATTCTTGTGTAATAAATTCCTGGAGAATTGTCGCGAGGCACAAGAACAAGGGAAAACCTTCCACTATGCATGGCTTTTGCTGTCCATAGTGCTGGTCGTTGGGGAACTACTTGAGGACAGCCAGTTCCCCACAATTGTAAGTGATCTCCTAGAAGTCGTAAAGTATGCCTCGCTATGGGCTACTAAATATGCACACCGCATCCGCGACAGTAAAATATTTTGGGTGTTCATGAAGATGAACATCAGGATTGGGATCAACCACAAGCCATGGTTATCACCCACTATCTACAACAGCCTACAAAGTTTCATAGAGTTTAAAGAGGACTTTCATCACATCTACCTCAGGGTGCATAAGGACCCTGCAAAGAAGTGGAACGACCTACCCTATATAGCCATAGATGATGTGATCTTTGACTTACTTGAGACGTGGCCACCGGAATAGCGCACTCCAAAAATCTCTACAGTTGAAAAGTCTGTTGTGCAAAAAAAGAAGGAGGAGGCAAAACTATGTGTGGCACAGTTGGTGGAAAAGAGAAGAAAAGAAGTAGCAGAACAACAGAAGGGCGCAGCAGAAGCACAAAAGATAGCAGCAATAGAGTGCAAGGGCCAGAAGTCACCTTCGCTTGAGTAGGAGAAAGAGATGGAAATAGAGGTAGAGGAGGGCAGTGTGGACCCACAGGTAGCATCAACACAATTGAAGCGTCAGCACCCGAGAGAATAGATGGGGTCACATAAGAAGGTAAAAGTGTCTAATATTTCTATCGACCCGATCACCCTTACCGAAGGGGATCTACACGATATCGGAGAGATGGTGCACAACGTCACCACAGAGGCCCTCCAGAACTTTGTAGAGGAGAATCATATTGTGTTAGGGGCCCTCCAAGAATAGATTCAAGAGTTGCAGGTGTGCACTCCTCAAGTTGGTACTCTCTCAACCAGCCTGGTAGTAGGAACAACTGCAGCCGACGAAATGTTCCACGTTCGTAAGACCAACACAATAGTGCAACCAGAAGGGGCACTGGTTACAACAAATGAGCCTGACAGGCCTACAGTCAGTACATTGAAGGGAATAGGGATCAACATGGTTGTTCTCCCTCGGGAGATGCTCTATGTTTTGCGAGATGGGATTACTGTAGAACTGAAGGCTAGAGAGAGTTGTGCAATGTAGGTGTTGAGTGAACAAAGGATCAACATGGAGCAGTTGAGCTTGCAGCGTGATGAGGTCATGTCTCAGAATAGGAAGATGTTACAAGTAATTGAAGAAGCCTGCCAGATGGTCCCTAAGCTGGCCATCCCAGTAGAAGCACCAGTAGAGGCGCACACCCAGAGATTAGCAGTAGGGGTGCACGAGGCGCGAGAAGAAATGGCCAAGGTTCAACTTGAACTGAGCCTTTAGATAGCAGAGTTGCGGTTGAAGGTGTAGCCTTAAACTCTGCCATAGGTAAGGGAATAGTGCGCCAACGCCATTACATCGAGGATGGAGGAGATCAACAATGTAGTGGGAGACTGTACCAAAATGTTGGAAGAATCATTCAAGGTCCTCACCAATCTGCAGGAGGACCTAAACATATAGTGCTTAAAAACAAAGGCATGTGAGCTACAACAACAGTATGACAACATCAAAGGGACCACGTAGATGGTGGCCCTCACACGGATTCTCATGGGAATGCAACAGGCCAAAGCACTTAAGGAGTAGTAGATGCAATGAGACATAGAGAAGCAGTTTTGAAGGCATGTGTTCAGCCTTGGATCGATTAGGCCTTCGTAATCAGCACAACAATTGAAGGCAAGCCCACGTAGATGCAAGGGATGTAGGAACAAATACAGGGGAGCAGTTCCAACACCATGGTCTCGGAGTAATCAGAGTAGAGTTGGGAGGTCTCTGTGCAAATATCTCCGCATCAACAGAGTGACTCAAGGGTGAGTCATGATGTTTGTGTTGGGGGCCTATTAGGCGTGGGATCCCCCCAAGGCAATTTTTGGGGCTTAAAGCCCAAGTTTTGACTAAGTATGATGTGCGCAGAGCGAGAAGATGGTAAATGAGTTAGTGGATTTTCCACCCTCATTTTTGTAATGTAATGTTATTTTGAGAGATCTACCCATGGTCCACGGACCATGGGATTGTATAAATAGAGAAAGTCTCTAAGTGTAAAGAAAATAACAGAGGAATAATGGAACATCTAATAAGGAAGCATTGAGTCTAAGTGTAGAGTCATGTATTTGGGTCGTAGAGTAGGTGAAGGCTTTGCAGTTGAGTGTGCAAAGGCCTAGTAGTCTGCAGCTAAGTGCGCGAACCCCTACAGTTGAGTGTGCAAGGCAGGTCAAGTCTGTAACTCATTGAAGCATAAATAAAGAGAAGTTTACAATCTTTTTGTGTATCTTTTCCTGTTTTATGCATTGAGGTATATTGGGTATGAATTGCAAGTTTACTATTTATTTGTTGCGCGAACTTATATGAATGTGTTGAATAAGTGAATATAATATAAGGTATCTATTTACGCGAAGATAACTAACTGTTATAATAAAATAAGTAAGAGTTGTGGTGCAACTTGTAGAAATAGCGCAGATCGCTTCTCTAACAGCATGAAATCCCCACAGCCCTTGGTTAGGGTTGCACGAAGGCAAATATAACGAGGGCACGAAGGCCTCGCAGGCCAGGAAAGTGTGCGAAGTAACCTGCATGAAGGTATTCACAGTTGGAATAAATCAACCCCTCAAACATATCAAGGGTGTGGAAACCTGGTTCCAGCATCCCCCCATACTGCTTCGGGTGAGACCTTAGTCCATGCTCTATGGATTGTTGCCGAAAGGGCCAGTAGTACAGGCATTTGTTTGGCTAATTAATTCCGAACCTGGGTCAGGCCCCAACAAGCCAACATGGAGTTAAACTGGCTGACTTAGTCTGTGACTAGCCTTCTAAGGTACCCAAATTGGTAGAATACATTCTCCCTTAGGAACTCAGCCACCTTCTCTTCTATTTCTACCTTAATTACCTTGGTTTCAACCCACTTATTCAAATAATCAGTGCACACAATAATGTACTATTTTTTCTTTGAAGGAGGTTCGATAGGCCTAATGAAGTCCATGCCCCACTTGTTAAATGGCTCAAAAGTCACTTGAGGTTATAGGGGCATTTCATCTCTTAGAGTAGGCTTTCCCATCCTCTGGCACCGATCACAGTAACTAGTGTATTTTTTCACATCCTGATGAAGAGTGGGCCAATAATAACCATATTATAACACTTTGAATGTTGTTCTCTTTGTTGTAAAGTGACCTCCACAAGGCCCATCATGACAGGTCAAAAGGATGTCAAAAACTTCCTCTTCCCTTACACACCTTCTCAAGATTTGATCTGGGCCATGTTTGAAAAGATTGCCTCCAATCCCGGTGAAGGGGGTGCTTTTCCTGACTATCTTATTCTTTTCTTTGGAGAGCAAGTTTGGTGGGAACTGCACTGATACCGAATAGTTTTCTATATTAGCAAACCATGGAGAGAGAACTGCAATGGCAAACAAGTGCTCCTCTGGTAACTGGTCATCCACCATTCCTTCTTCACCTATAGGCAGATTCACCCTAGATCAAAAGTCTGCAACAACATTTTCTTTACCAGGCTTATCAACAATGGTTAGATCAAACTGTTGTAATAAAAACAACCACCTTATAATTCGAGCATTCACATCTGGTTTGTTCATTAAATATTTGATTGCAACATGGTTAGTGTTAGTTTCAATATCTTCATCCCTCCATCAGAGATCAAATTCTCTTGTTGCATTGCATATTAGGTGTCTCACTCAGTCAGCTGCATTCCATTAGGAGCATGGATCATCTGACGGTAGTGGCTTGTTGTACATTTTCCCTCATGTCCTTTACCTACTGGCCCATTTCCATTCATCAAGATCATCCGCAGTCACCTTTTGTCTTTAAATTTGCAAGAGTCATTTCTAGGGTTTCAGTTTCATTAGGTCTAGGGTTTCATCAAAAAAGTCTTCAAAATGTCCAATAACAGTCAGCACGCGCATGAGGAGGTTGAATAAAGTTTTAGTACCAATAAATTCATAATATCATGCTCAGAAATGTATTTTTCCTCAAAACCTTGTTTTGAGGAAAAACAGAGTATTTTAGGTTTCTATTATAAATTGATGTAATTTCAGTTCTTTCATATGTAAAAAATTTCAGTGGCAAACCTGGTCACCTTGCCAAGCTTCATTTGCTCCATCCCCTGCAAGGCAAACAAAAAATCAAGTCATTCAATTCATCAAAGGCACAAATAAAGTAAACTGCCCAAAAAACAGAGTTGAAAAAGTAATTTTTCATGCAAACATTATAAAAGAAGATTTTTTAAATGAAAATCAAAATCTCTTGTATATAAATCAATTTTCATGATTCAAAAGATCATTTGCATTCAAAGAAGAAAGATTGAGCAAGTGAAGGTCGTTTTGGAGAAAGGAAGCAAAATCACAGCGAAGAGTTTCAGGTTCAAGGGCGCAGCGCATTGGGTGAGCAGCGCAGTGCATTAGGTCGCCCCCACAGTGTCAAAACTATAATGGCATGACACATACAGGAGGCGTGGCGCATTGGGTTTGTGGCTCGGTGCATAGAGCTGCAAGCCATTTTTACCACAAATTCATCCAAATTCTCAATTTGCTTGGCCTTCTCCAGTCCAAACTAAGTCAACAACTCTTCAAGTGCCAATGAAAGTATGTCTTAAGATGTTTATGATGATTTAGTAAAAAAAAAATCGAAACCCTACCTCCTTGCAATTTTTGTTCAAAACATGATTGCTTAGGGTTTGTAAATTTTTTTTTGTTGCCATCACTCCCTCACCTTTATTCCCTCACTTCTTTTCTAGCTTCATTAACCCATTTTACTATCCCCCATATCCCTAAATTCATTCACCCCTATCCCCAATTCTCAATATCCTAAACCCTAGCTACAAAATCCCCAAACCCTAATTGTTATCCCATAGCCTAAAAAATATCCCTAAAACCCTTATATTCCCTCAATTCCACTTAGCAACATTCCCAAACCCCTCTTACCCTCTCCCTTCATAGTCCCTCATACATTTTCATACACTTGGCAGGAAAAGATCAAAGACACCTAAAATCTCTTCATACTCATCTAAGACAACACAAACATTTGGCAAACATGGAATCTAATCCTTCATATGACCGAGATGAAGAGACACACAGTGACTCTCCCACAGAAATGCATGCACCAAGGAGACCCCACAAGGGTGGCAAACATATACGAGAGGAGCCTACTTCACTTGCCGAGTTGCAGGCATGCCCTCTTGCTATCACATGCTTCCAACACCAATCCTGTTATCAGTTTTGTGAGATAGTTGCTAGAGTCCAGTTTCATCATGAGTTGGCTAGGTTGTTTATGCTCCATTTACATAACGGCCAAGCCACTCTAGCTGGTGTGACATTCACCTTCACACCAGAATCTATTTCTCTAGCAACTAGAATTCCTAATGTTGGAGAGCAGTGGAATAAAAGGCAGCAAATTGACATGGAACATTATGAGGCATACATCAAGCCTAGTTATTTGAGATAACTCAGCAGAGTTTTTCCCTTTCGGTACCTGAAAGACTCATATGCTGCCTTGATGAAACTCATAATGAAGTATTTCAGCTGTGAGGGTTGGTTTTCTCGCCTATATGCATATCATATCAGATTGTTGATGCACTTTACCGTGGTGAGAATGATGAAACTTCCCTACTTCATGTACCGAAATATTGAGAAGATGACCACCCTAGTACAAAAGAAGACTCCTCACCAGTAGTTTAACAGTATATATCATTTTTCACTCATCAAAATTGTGGTCATGCATCAGCTTGGTTTGCAGGGCATCACATGGGAGGATTTCATTTCTCATGAGTTCTTCACGGCTCCTCAGGTACCTCCATAAGCTTTTCATGAGACAGGTGGACCTTCACATCCGCAGTAGGGTCATGAGACATAGACCGCTAGTGTGCCAGTGTTTGTCACCTATCGAAAGGGCACTAGAAGTTTGTTTGCATCAGCAAAGCAAGTATTATCTCCACCCAGGGTGGAAGGGGTCTCGCTTCCTTCATCAGCACGACAGATTTAGGACAAAGGCAAGAGGCCTTTACATGACGAGGGGCCTTCAGGTGGGTAGGAGGCCGATTTCATTCTCATTCAAGATGATGACACTGATTTGGGTCCATAAAGCTCAAAGCTCAAGGAGGTCATCCAAGAGCAACAGGCGGACACCAATGCTTTGTCCCTCAACTTAGAAAGAGCTAAGTGGATAATAAAGTACCTGGAGCAAAGAAACAAGCAACTAGAGGATTAGCAAACCATTATGGAGTTGAAAAATATACGAGAAAACTGCCAAGCTGCCAAAAGGAGGAAGGTGAAACTCACATCTCTTGAACAAGAAATCAATGCTAACTGTGAGTCTTGGATTGAGAGAGCTAATATCCACTTGGAAAAGTTTTTAGAGAAGGCCAATAGGGAGAAACAATGTTGAGGCATATGGCCTATCATTACATGGAGAGAAATAAAAGTTACAAGGCAAGAATTAGAAGCTTGACAACAAAGTTGAAGAGGGAATCGAGGAGGCGAAAGGAGCAAGATAGACTCCAGATATTGGCTGAGGTTTACTTGGCCCAACACAATATTTTATGGAGAACACTCAACCCAAATTTTAAAAAATTTGGGACACTTTTTACATTTTTGAAATTTTTGGGTCAAAACACAAGTTTTTCTGCCCAATGCGCCACGCCACCTGGAACTCGCTTTTGATGGGGGACTCCTTTTGATTAAAACTCAGTATTTTTGGATTTTTCTTGGAAAAATATGCATGCCTGCTAATGGCCAAGGAATTTTGACATGTTTTGGGCCCCCAAAAAGGTCAAAAACACCCAAACAATGACCTTACTACCGCTATTTTGACACACAGCAAGCAGTGTTGGGAGAACTCCGTTTTGGAGGGGTAAATGGAGGCCAAATTCACAAATTTCACTTTTCTGGAAAGTAGACAAGGATACCTTTCAAACAAGCACACTTGGAGAAAATGTGAACACTAGGAAGGCCTCCAAAAGTGGCTTCGAACAAGCGCTATGCATAGGGAAATCTGTGCGGCGCATTGGGGAAATTTTGCTCAGTTTGACCAAGAATACTCTGTTTTTCGCCTAGTTTCTTGACAATTTGGCATTTCTCCTTCTTAATGTCAAATTTATGATGTAATTTAATGAAAATTGATGGATCTTGATGTAATTATGTCAAATTTCCACTCGTGGAGGTAGATTCATCTATCAAAAAGTAGTTTGCAACTGAATGAATCAGTTCCCTAGTTTCTAAAGGCAAGCTATTCCACTGCCTAATTTTTAGTTCTCAATTTAGAATTAGTTGGAATAGCTCCTAAAGTCATGAGCTCGAGCCCTAGAGGCTAGGATGAGTTATGGTTTGTCTATATCTTGTGATTTTTCAGTGATTAGCATGGTTGGACTTTTGGGAAAGCTTGGATCCTCATTGTATACACATTCAGCAGTTTGGCTAAGGAATAGACCATGGTTTGTAGCACTTTATGGGATTCATTTGGAATCTTTCTTTGGTATTGTGTTTCCTTCTGTAATTTTAAGTTTACATTCGTTTTATGTATGCCATCATCTCTCTTTGCTTCATCTTAACTAAATCAAACAAGGATAAAGGTAGAATCCATTGAAATTGTAGTGCTCTACTTAGGGTTTGTTTAGTTATTTATGTTGTCAGTTGTTTGAAGAGGATCCTTGAGACTTTATTGCCCTCTTCAACTCCTCACCTATCTAAATCTCTCCACCTCACTCAATTTGAAGTACCAAATCATTTTCCTACCTTGCCCCATAGAGATCTCTTCAAAATTGTGTCCATTCCCTGGACCCAAATCTGCCTTTCACATTTGAGCTAACAAACCAAAATTAAATTCAATCAAACTCCTCTGAGCATATACCTAGCCTAAAATAAATCTTTACATAAGTCATCTCAAGCCTCTTTGATAATTTTTTACTGAGATTGACAAGGAGAGAGCCCTCTCCCAACCTAGTAGGGCTAGCTACCAAGTTAAGCATGTTTTGATGTTACCCTAGATCCTACCTTTCTCAGGCGGAGGTAGATTTAGGCTCTAACATAGTGGCGACCATACTGGGGAAGAAATTTTTTGTTTGTTAGTTGTTATAGACATTTTTGGGCACTTCAACCCCAATCAAAAATGTCCATAAACTAAGGGCTCTTAAGTCCCTAAAAGTGTTTCTTCACTACCTAAAGGAACAAGGTCAACTGATTACATCATCTCCCAGAAGTTCTCC
>APFE030157314.1:0-33150 GCA_000404065.3 Pinus taeda
AACATATTCTATATGTATTTGTATCCAAATCCTTTATTTAAATACTTAATGTCATAAACTTAATTAATCACATTATTGGCATATTTTAATCATTTACATAAACGTAATCTTGCTACAGTATTTGATATCATAATCATAATGCACGCATGTCCAACCTAATTATTGTAATTAGACGTCTCTAAATCCAACACCTAATCGATGAACACTGAATATAATATAGATATATTTATATATGTGTTTAAGCAGCCATGGACCTTTAGCTGCAATGCTCATGATAAATTAGCTTTATGTTTTACAAGAAGAAAAGTCGCCTCTTCTTTTGGAGGAAGCACGAGGGAGTTTGTGGTTCAGAGAGAAAAGATCATTTGTTATGAGGCTCAACATATTCTAAGATCTCAATTGGAGTAGTAGTAAGATTCAATTCCGGCGGTCATCCAAGCTCTAAACACAAGAGCAGGTGTAGGGTTCGAACTGTCCCACTAAAGCTAACGCTTGAAATAAACCTTCTTGTAAACATAGTACATATTATCCATGAATTTTAGCTTGAACATACTCCATCTAGCCCCTTCCATGACTCTTACAGGAACAAAGCCTGCCACTAAAAACATGGAATCGATGAGTATCCCTCACAATTATCTCCCTCCCAACAATCTTGTAAATGAACTTGATGTTATTGTGGAAATCATCACAAACACATACATATTTTTTATTCAGATGGTTGCTCTAGGAGGTGAGTTAAGAAGCCCAAATGCAAGGGCCAACTTCTCAATATGGTGTTGGAGGATGTGCTCCTCTAATCCTCTTCAACATCTCGTAGCACACAAAATAAATATTCATTTAACAGCAAAGTAGATCTCCTAGACCAAGCTTCTTCTCCGACTATCTTCAAAAGGATGAACATTCGTGAAGCTAAGACACCAATGTCCCAAGAGCCAGAAGAGATGAAGGAAATGCAAGATAAAGAAAGTTGGAAGACTGTAGAGAAAAAAAAGAAAGCTACAGCACCAATCTCGCCAAAAAAGACGAGGAGCCAGACAACTAGAAACTAAGAAAATTATAGGTTCGATAGACCAATTGGGTCTCGGTGGACGTTAACCACTACCATCATCATCATCATCAGTATCACATGAATATCATGCATCCTTAATTTGCTGAGTTAATGTTTCCAACATTGCATAGATCCTTTCTGACTCTTGGTGCAATGAGTCACCAATAGAAAATGTATGGACTGTGTTCCTTACCTCAATCTAGCTGACTCCAGTTTCATTTTTCACTTCCCTATCTTTCATCAATTTCTACACCCTTGCCACATCATCCCACCTATCAGCTGCAGCATAAATGTTCAAGAGAAGAATATGAGTTCTAGCACATTGTGGTTCCAACTTAAGAAGGTTTTCAACTTCTCTTTTCCTTGTTCCATGTCACCATGGACTCTGCAAGCACCAAGTAATTCCCCCCAGACAGAAGCATTAGGCTTAATGGGCATCTTGTTAATCAATTCTTCAACTTCCTTGATTGTCCTAGCACGGACAAGAAGGTCCACCATGCAGGCATAGTGCTCAGACGTGGGAATTATGTCATGATCACAAAACATAAAATCGAAATAATGATGACCTTCAACCACTAAGCCAACATGGCTACAAGCAAACAATACATATACAAAGGTAATTTTATTTGGATTTACTCCCACCTGTTGCATTTGTTAAAAAAATGAAGGGATCCACTTCCATGCCCGATACTGTGCATATCCTTCAACCATGGCAGTCCATGAGACCACATCCTTTGTTGGCATCAAATAATGTGTTCCCTGGGCATCATTCAGGCACCCAATCTTCAAATACATTTTGATAAGAGAATTCCCTGCACATTTCTGTGATTCAAATCCAGTTTTCACAATGTGGGCATGGATCTGCATTCCCTGTTCCAAGGATGAAAGACTGGCACATGCACTAAAAATGTTGGAGAACACAAACTCATCAGGTTTGATGCCATGAAAGGGTAGCTGGCAATAAAGATTCAGAGCCTCCTTAAAACCATTACTCTGCACATACCCAGAAATTATGGTGGTTCAAGTCACCATATTTGGTTCAGGTATCCTATCAAACACTTGATGTGCATACTCTAGCTTTGCACATTTTGCATACATATCGACAAGGGAGATTCCTACAAAGACATTAGAATCAAAATCAATTTTAACAATATGGAAATAAATCTTCCTACCCTTTACTAACATAGTAGTGCATGCCTTTATAGCGCTAGAGAATGCAAATTGATTCAATTCCACACATTCCACTCGCATTTGCCTGAAAAACTCAATGGCAGCCTCAAAAATCCTGTTTTGTGAATATCCTACCAACATGGCGTTCCATGAGATGATGACCACTCTCAGTGCATCTCTCATGACTCCTTATCTAGGTACGAATACCAAATACGAGAAAAAAAATATATGCTTAGATTACATTCCCATCCTCCACTACCAGAAATGTCAGCACTCAGGAATGGTAAAAATAATTCTGTAATTACAGAGCCAGACCCTCTGTTATGTCCAGTGATGCAAAGAGGTCAGTCAAGCGCTTATCACTTTGGATGTGTAAAGAATCTTCTTTCTCTTTGATGAATTGTTCTCAGCCTTTAGCACAACCTCCAATTTTCAAAGAGTGATGGAACATATGTCACTTAGTGGGAAAAATAACATAGAGAAAGATGTTAAAAGGAGTTAAAGAAAGTAGACACAAAACCCACATTTCCCATCTCAACCGAAGGACTCGCCTTATGGGCATAGTCCATCATAGGCAACAACCAGAAGGGCATCATCAGCGATTCGGTCGCTGCCAAAGGCAAACCTTTGAAACTAGGGAGGGATTTTAATTAGATTAAAGAGATTGTCCTTTAGATGTAATACTGTGATCTAGGGTGCAGACACCTGCAAGCATTTTGTTCTACAATCCAAACCCTTGACCAAGATTTGATACATGAGGATAGATCATCTCAAGTTCAAACCCTACAACGAAAATTCTAATTATCATTTTTTGTTGTTGTGGAAACGAATACAATGGAGATGGACCTTCGAAAAATGATCTATGTTTCCACCGAAAAAAAATCCTCATAGCAATCGTGTTTAATGTTAACCGAATTAAATTTTCTTTTAAATAAATATTAAACTAACATTAAAAATTTTTAAAAGTAAATATAAATTATTTAATTTTTATGAATTAATTAATGTTCGTCGAATATTAGACTTTTCACATTCAATTTGAATTACTAGGGGATATTTGACTTCTATGGGGATCTTTGTCACCATTGGTATGATTTACATGATAATAATTTGTCTTGGAAATGTATTATTTCGATTTGGGCGTGGTTCAAACTTAATACCTTTAATTCTGATACTATTAGTTCGAATTACTATTTTCGTTCCTCCAAAACCTACAGTTGTCAGTAAACGAACGTAACACTAGAGTTAATGGATTCCTGAGAGGCGGTTAAGCATGTGTCGTGAAACACATGGGGAGTGTTGGACTATCCAATTCCCAAAAGAAGTGATAGAAGTTGCGTCCAAAGCTCAACCTAAAGAAATGAAAGAAAGATGTTAAGAAGGAAAATATCATGGCCATAGATTCCAACAACTAAGTGGAAAGCAGCTTGGACATGGATGAGAAGATTGTTTGTACATCAGTATAGAAGGGGGTGAATCTAAGTAGAATTAAACATGTTGAAGGTTTTGTATCTTGCCAACATACACAGGGGCTCCCCAATATAAGGTCCCAATTAGACCCCACACCGTTTGGTGTAGGAGCCCCATCTAGAAATATGGCCTAGTTGTCATTTACTTAAAAAAATTCCTTGGTTTCAATAGGTAGCAATAGAGAGGAATACAAATGTACTTTTTAATAAGAAAGTAAGTATTCCTTGTGAAATGTTCAATTGTCATATGTATCAGGGTTCTTTCACTGGAAGGGGACAAAAGTAAGCCTTTACGAGAGAAGTAACAGTACTAATCTTATAAAGACACACGAGAAAATGTATGAAAGAATCGTTAATCATCAAGTGAAATAGTTCACATAGATCCAACGATCACTAAATAAAGTAAAACACACATTTAATAAGATGAGCACCAAATCCACCGAAATAGTTCAATTTCTTTAGTACATATGAATACAAACATACACCTCAAAAATCCAAAGAATAGTCATAAAACATTCACGATATACACATGGAAATGTGTTGGATCAATCAGCTTCAATTATTAAGCAAAAGTTCCAAGATAAATTGATACAATGAACAATGTTAGCTCCAATAGTGGAGCATTGGGCCACTACTCGCTCTCCAAAAGAACTATCTTTCTCTCTAATGCCTTGTTGGAGAAGCTAAGGTTAAAAGTCCTCTCTTTGAGTAATGAGGATTCTTTTATAATAAGAGGAATGACCTTTCATATTGCCATGGATCTTGAACTTCCTCATTAATCTTAGACTTCTAATGTGACCTTTGGACTTCTACATGACTTTTGGACTTCTACATGTAACTCTTTTGTCCATACATGGCTTTTGGACTTCCACATATTTACATTGACAATATTTCCAAAAATACATCATTATTTCCACATTATCATGTGGTGACAACATGACAAGTCATTAATATTGATGACTTGGACTCATGGTAACTTATACATAGAGTTCTTCGATAATTTATGACACTACCAATATGTCTTCAATACTCATAATACATCTTTCATTGTAGTTTCCATCTACCCTCCAAAGGGTCTTGAGATATCTTGGAGTCTTCATGAATCACTTTGGTCATTAGAATCCACTGTTCTTTCAATTGTCGCAACATGGTATCTTTGGTCCTTATGTCCTCAAAAAAACTTCCTTGCGCAACCACTCTTGTCAAGCCTCCTCTCAGATCCTTTCCATGCTTCATTGAAAGCTTGTAGATATAGATAAATCATGGAAATAAAACATTAAGCTAAAAATATCCTATTTTTCATGTTTGATGCAAATTTTCGATTTGTGGATCAACAGTGAGCCAAATGAAGAGGGAGAGAGCTTCAGGGTGTAGGGAGCACTGGCAAGAGACAAGGAGGGGCTTCACTAATCATTGTGAATGTGTTGTGTTCTCATCTGGAGGAGGAAGAGCCTTGTTGGAGGGCACAGGTCTTAACAACAGGGAACAAGGGGCATGATTGTTTGTTGAGGATATGTTTTTCACTCCGAAGCATAAGCATTGTGGTTGTCGGAATCTTCAATTATTTTTCCATAGGGTTCTTTGAGCCATACATACATTCACACATAAGGTCTTATTTATGTACACTAATGAAAACAAAAGAAACCAAAGAAGACGAGATAAAATAAACAACATGAAAACAAAGAAAAAAATTTGTACACAAGGAAAGTAGCCCAAGGTTTCTAATGGAAGTAGTGCTTTAGATGTTGGCCATTGACAGGAAGAGATTCAATCCTCCCATCTAGATATTTCAACTTGTAAGATTGGTGGCCAAGTTCTTCTATGATGGTATATGGTCCAATCCACAAGGGTTGAAACTTGGTGTGCTTTCCTTTCTCTTTGTGGTCTTTGTCCCACTTCAATACTAACTCACCCACACTAAAAATTTTATTCCCTACATAATTCTTATCGAAACAATGCTTGATTCGGTTTTGATGGATGGAAAATCTCTCTTTCACTTTGAGCCTTTCTTCATCAATCTTAAGAAGAGTGTTTATCTGATCTGAAATGGATCATAAATAAAACTGAAGTAGAATTGAATATTTGCCAACAATGAGCTGATTGTTAACTCGATCGCTTAATGTGGAAGATTGAAGGAAATAAATTGGTTGATGACTTAATCAAGAACTTAAGAAGCATCATTAAACATTAAATTGCATCAAAGAACAGAGATAGAAGACAGAAAACATTGATTACAGAGTTCATCCGGGTTCGCTTTCAATATGGACGTCCATTTTATTAAGGATTGATCCAAGGAAGTATTTACACAGAAAAACACCAGACTAAATGTGCTTGTAGGAACCTTTGGCCTCTGTCAATAGAAATATCTCTCTCCTAGCTTTCCAATGTCTATCTTGGTTCCCAATTCTGCTTCCGGATCCGGACAGCTAAGAAACTCTGAAAAAAAAAAAACAAAAAACAAAAAACAAAAACAAAAACAAAAAAACTTCCTCTCTCTCGCAGATTCTGAGTACAAAGCCTACAAGAAACCTTCCATTACATCCAATGCTTCATCATAAGCAAAAAGGTGACATTTATAATGTTTTCAAGTTGAACTCCATGGTCTATTCATGGCATATTGTTTCAATCATAAATTGATTAGGTCTCAGTCTTGTTATATAGTGACACCTTAGGGATAAGGTGCATGGTGGTTGTATTACAACTATGCATAAACCATTACAAACCCAAAATAGACCATACTATAAAAATAACCCCTGCCGGTCAACTGACAGCGTGGAGAACTGAACTGCCGCATGTGACCAGTGAGAGGTCAACTCAGTGGCGGACACCTGGTGGTCTATTGCCAGCAGTTTTGGTGACAGTTGGCGGTCTCTACACATCCATGTGATGGTTCCACTGGCAGCTTATCCCAGTGGTTCTGGTCTTCAAACTACGGCAGTGATCATTAACTTCATGTTCACATGAACCTTCATCCGACGGTCTTCTTTGCTACGGTTAGCACCCAAACTACGTGGTGAATGCTACAACCCATTCACATTGCCAACTACGTGATGATTCCATTGCAATTCCCACACGGTTAACTATGTTTAACATTTGTTTGTTTTATCATAAATTCCGAGAGTGGGTTTTTGCAATGGGTTATGTCATTTACATGCGCTAGGTCTTAGGTTAGGATTTAGGTCTTTAGCATAGGTTTAGATCTCAGCATAGACATTTTCCACCTTAGCTTAGGTTTTTGTATTACTTAGTGCTAGATCTTTACCACCATAGTTTAACCATTACAAACAACTTTGTCACATCATGACATAAAATCTTGACCACATTTCCACCATGAAGACTTTCATCGGACAAACTGACGCAACTGAAAAGTTGAAGATGAACTGGACTTCCCTGTCAAACTGGAATAATGTAAGATCCTCCTAGATCAATCCTCTCCACTTGAAAGCTTTTGGACCACAAAAATTTTATTTAAGCAGATCTCAGGTGAGGTTATAACTCCCTCACTCTTTCGATCTCCATCCACCTCGCCTTGCTCAGATTCTTACCCTTGAGTCCCACTCGAAGATATTCAACATATCCACGCCTTGAAGATCAAACCTTCTTGTCCAAGATGGTATCTTCCTCCAACTCATTCATATATTCAGGTGCCAAATCATCAACAGTAGGAATCTATGTATCTTCCTCTGGATCCATGATCATCAAAGGTTCATTCAACTTCATATTTTCCACATTTACAACTGAATAAATAAGCATTTAAGGAGGTAAAGCTAACTGAGATGCATTATTTCTAATATTTTCCACAATCTTAAATGGACCATACCTGATGGGTTTCAATTTCTTACATTCACCTTTCAACTTGGTTTTACTGATATACAACCATACCTGATCACCGACCTAAAAATGATGATCGACTCGATGCTTGTCATGGTGCATGTTGAACTTGGCCTAACTCTTCTCTACCTGATCCTACACTACTCCATGTATCTGTTGTATCTGTTGAATGAACTTAACTGCTTTGTTTGCACCATCGTTTCCACCCACTTTATCTTCTTCACTAAACATGAAATCCAACGGTGACTTTGGTAAATACGCAAAACATGTTTCAAATGACAATCGATTAGTCAAATAATGTAAGGCTCAAGTGTAAGCATGTTGCACATAAGATAAAGATTCATCCCACAACTTAGGATGTTTGTTATAGTAACCTCGGAGAATATGTATCATTTTCTTGTTCACCACTTTTGTTTGTCCGTCGGTCCGTGGATGAAAACCTATGCTCTTCTTCATCTTTGTGTCCATGAGTCCCCACAAAGTGGACCAAAAATCTCCTTCAAAACGAGTGTCTCAATCACAAATAATAGAAGTAGGTAACCCAAAATGAACCCATACCTGCTCAAGGAACATCTGTGAAGTCTGTTCAACTTTCACTTGCTTTTTTCATGGAACAAGAATGCACATCTTGCTTAATCTACCAACCACAACATACATGTAATCATGCCCTCTCCTGAACATAGTAAGTCCTCCAACAAAGTCCATGGAAATGTTGTTCCATGGTCGCAAAGGAACTAGAAGTGGCATGTACAAACCAATCTTTCGATTGCTTAGTCTGTTGGTCGAACACATCACACATCCTTTAATGTACTTGACAATTGTTTCATACATGTGAGGCCAGTAACAATACCTTGAAATTTGTGTCAATGTCTTGCTTACTCCAAAATGTCTTGAAATGCGAGAAGAATGTGCTTTCCGAATGACATGTGCCCTTTCTATTTGTGGTATGCACAACTTACCCAGATGATATAACAACCTGTCATGAACATGAAAATTGACTTCTTCCACCTGAGGACCATGAGTTAGTGATTCATAAATATCTTTGAAATCAACATTTGTACTATATTGTTCTATATAACTTTCACATTTTAAAGAATTATTCTGCAATACTACTGAAGCATTCAAAGATGGTCTAGCCAACATATCAGCTACTTCATTTGTTACACCTTTCTTGTACTTAATTACTAAGTGAAATTGTTGAAGAAATCCCATCTATCTGTAATGACGAGATAGTTGCAACTTAGTCTGAGACTGAAGGTACTGAGGTGGATGATGATCTGTGTGAATCACTATTTCCTTACCCATTAAATAGTGTTTCCATTTCTTTACACTTTCAACTAAAGAAAACAGTTCTCTATCATATGTAGGATAATTTATAACTACCTTAGAAAAAATTTCAAAATGAAAAAAAATAGGTTTCCTTTTTTGAAGTAAAACTGCACCCATTGCATAACCACTAGAATTTGTTTTAATTTCAAATGGTTGTTGAAGACCAGGTAAAGCTAATATTTGTGTTGTGATAATTTTCTGCTTAAGTGTATCAAAATATTTTTGTTGTTTTCCTACCCACTAAAAGGAAACTTTAGAACCTCTTAAAGCATGTAACGGTGATGAATCAAAGAAAATTGGGCAATAAATTTTCTCCAATATTGAATTGCACCTAGAAAACTCATAACTTCAATCACATTCTGTGGTCTTGGCCACTTAACAATCACATCGATTTGAGCTGGATATATTTTCAAACTTCCACCTCCAATTATGTAACCAAGATAATTCAATGAAGTTTTCCCAAACTCACATTTGGAAAGTTTAAGGTACAATTTTTCCCTGTGCAACACTTCGAAAACCTATTTAACATGCTCTTCCATGCTGGAACTGAAAATCAGGATATCATCTAGGAAGATTATGACAAATTTATCAATGTATTGGCATAATACATCATTCATAACCTGCATGAAGGTTGATGGAGCATTACACAAAGCAAAAGGAATTACTAACCATTCAAATAGTCCCTGCTCATTTTTGAGTGCGATTTTCCAGATGTCATTTTCTGCAATGCGAATTTGATGATATCCACTATGTAAATCCAACTTAGTGAAATAAACATAATTTTTCAGTGGATCAAGTAAATCATCTATCCTAGGAAGAGGATACCTATTTTTTATTGTGATTTTGTTGAATGCGCTAAAGTCGACACACATTATCCATGTCTTGTCTTTCTTAGGAACCAAAATTATGGGTGAACCACATGGAGATGAATTGGGTCGAATGAAACCTTTTTCAATCAAATCTTGGATTTGTTTCTTTATTTATTCGTTCTCTATAACTGACATGTGATACATTCTGACATTAGGAAGAGGGGCATCAAACATCAATGGTATCTCATGTTGTATTTCCCATTTAAGAGGAATATGTTTTGGTTCTTTAAATAGAATTTGAAAAGACTTGACCACTTTAACCAAACTATATTTAAACTGAGATTCACAACCTAAAAAAGCATCATGTTGATCCTTATGTTGTTCTTTTACAACCTTGAGTACATATATCTTACTTGAACTTATTAATCGATTCATCTAATTAGCAGTAACTAAATCCAAGTGTGTTTTGAGTTTATGTGCCTTGACAATGTATTCAATTCCATATTTCTTAAGATGATATTTATGCTCTTTCCTATGAATCATAACATCACGATCATAGAGATAAGGACTCCCTAGCACTACTCTACATATGTCTGCTAGAATCACACCTAAATCCACTTCATCAATGTAATTAGCCATGATGGAAAATTTTAAATGACATTGCTTTGTGACATTAATCCGAGTCTCTTTATTTAGCCAACCTAATGGGTATGGTCTTCGATGATTCTGTGTCTCCAAACCCAATTTCTTAACTAAATCTTCAGATATTAAATTTGCCTGTGATCCACTGTCAAACAATGTATCTATTTTTGTTTGCTTAGAGTTTATCCTTATATGAAATAATTTGACCCTTTTATCCTCATTCAAATTATTTATGTTTGAAGAAGTTGCAGAAGTACTAGAACTTGAACTAGTGTAAGAAGTTTTACCTTTTGAAACCATCGTGGTTATTTTCCTTTCATCACCTCAGTCAGAGCCCAAATCTTGTTGGATTTCTACATTAGCTTTCTTTTCACCTTTATTTTTCTGGAACTTCTTTGGTTTGAGTTCTGGGTGAATTTTCCAACATTTGGCTTCATCGTGTCCTATCCGATGGCAATGAGTACAAGTAGGTCTTTCACTTTCCTTCTGAGTTGTCTTTGATCTCTTTCCCTTCGAATTGCTCTTCCTCTTGTTGTCTTTGGAATCCTTGATTTCCAACTGTATGGATGCTCTTGGTGAAAACTTCAATGGTCTGCCACTTGATTCAATATGTATGGCTTGAACACATAATTCATCAAAGTCATCAAGATTAAACGTCAATAATGTATGTTGTAAATATGAATGTAAACTGCCAATGTACTTTAATAAAGTTTCACGTGTATCCAATGGAATACCAAATGCCAAATCTTTCTTCCTGAACTCCTGAGTAAACTCCTGAACATTCTGCCCTTTACCTTGCCTTAAATTCTGCCAATCAATAACAACTTGTTGCATGTATCCCAAAGGATATAATTGTTTTTTGAGAGCTTTTAAAAACTTAGACCATGAAGAGATGACTTTACCTTTCCGCTTTACATCTATTTGAGTTTTACTTTCCCACCAGATTAAAGTTGTTTACCCCATTCTAAGTGTAACTAACTGAATTTTCGTTTTTTCATAAAAAATGTTCTGAATTCTACAATACACTTATAATTGTTTAATCGAGTTATCTAGCTTTTTAGGATTCATTTTGCCATCATAAATAGATAGTTCAAATTTAAAATCAAGTTTCAAAAGAGATGATTTCTCAGGCTTCTTTTCTATGTCAGAATCAGAACTAGAAGAGGAAGAAGAAGATGATGGAGGAGAAGGAAGTTTATCAGCCTTGCCTTTTCCCTTTTCCTTCTTCGATGTATTTGAAGAAGAAGCTGCATCTCTCACCTTCTTATCTTCGTAGAGTTCTCCCAACATCTGCTGCATGTTCAAAAAAAAAAATTTAAACTATTCTTGATCCATGACCTTCCCTTCAGGAGTGTCACTTGCATCGAATCCTGTCATTGTTGATCGATGTGTGACTTTTCACTTTCCAATTTCTAGATCGAACTTCTCAAGCGTTACTTCTCCTCGTCACAACCTGAACGTAGTTAACATTCACTGGAAAAAATTCTACAAAACGCAACCTTCTCTAATACCAAATTATATGATCTGAAATGGATCATAAATAAAACTGAAGTAGAATTAAATATTTGCCAAGAGTAAACTGATTGTTAACTCGATCGCTTAATGTGGAAGATTGAAGTAAAGAAATTAATTTACAACTTAATCAAGAACTTAAGAAGCATCATTAAAAATTAAATTGTAGCAAAGAACAAAGATAGAAGTGTTACAGATCCATTTGGGCACATCACTCCCATCATTCAGATCAGTACTTTTAGGGCTCATCAAACCGTAATTCAGTTGCTACATGCCCTAGACAAGTCAGCACTTTGAATGCCTCCTTCCCTGAGAGTTTCTTGGCCTGAAGCCCTCCATAAATGCCTTCTTGAGGGACCAACACAGCCTTGGTCAGGGTTAAGTGTGCTTCAGTTCAGGTAGGCCCATGTCAGGGTGCTTTCCAAAGCATTTAGGCCCACTTTGACCTGCGTTGGGTTAGGTTGAGTGAAATCCACATAGGGTTCTAGGAATATTATTATCTTCTGGAGCTTTCTAGAAGATTCCCACACTTATCATCTCCTATGAGTTTGAAATTGGATAGGGAAAGAGTTAAGTATCCTCCTATCCTCTCATCCCTTCCTCCATGGAAAATAACTCTAAGTTTGGAAGGTCATTCAATACCCTCTTTTATGACCAAACCTCCTCCATTTTCCTATAAATTGAGCACTCGTCTAAGTGATCAAGGGCTGGGCTTTGAGAATTTGTAAGGAGATATTGTTGGTGTGAGGTTTGAGATTGTAAGCAATTATTGTTATGCTGCCAGAGTGTTGTGCTTTTGATGTGATGTTGGTTGGAACCCAAGCTAGAAGGGTGACAATGGATCAGGCTTCATGGTTGTAATTCTTCCTTCTACTTAATAAAGTTGTTTACACCTTTTCCCATATTCTTGTCTTTGTGTGTGATGATTATATGTGTAAATGATTTCGATTCCATTTTCTTATAGTAGATAGATCTCTTGCTTTGATTGGTTTTTATCCTCTCTGCTTATGATTGCAGGTACTTGTCAAGCAGATTAATTTCGAGAAGGAGCAATGGGAACCATACAAAGGAGACAAAGGGAAAGTGAAAGATAACAAGTAGGTCCTTTGTCTTATTTATCTTCTATAGAAAAAGGTTAAGCACTTTAAATCTGTTGTTCTAGGTGTAGCTACCCACCTAGGGAAATTGTGTTTATCCGTAGATGCAAAATTCCACATAACAAGAAGACAACAAACATTGATGACAGAGTTCGTCCCTGATGGACTACATCTCTAGGTCCACTTTTAAGATGAGCGTTCGTTTTATTACGGATTAATCCAAGGAAGTATTTACACATAAAAACACCAAACTGAACATGCTCGTAGGTACCTCTAGTCTCTGTCAACGGAAATTTCTCTCTCCTAGATTTCCAATGCCTATCTCAGTTCCCAATTCTGGCCTTTGGACGACCAAGAAACACTGAAAACAAAATTGCCTCTCTTTCACAGAATCTGAGTACAAAGTCTACAAGAAACCTTCCATTACATCCAATGTCTCATCATAAGCAAAAAGGTGACATTTATAATGTTTGCATCTCGAACTCTGTGGTCTATTCATGGCATATTGTTTCAATCATAAATTGATTAGGTCTTGGTCTTGTCACAAAGTGACACCTTAGGGATAAGGTGCATGGTGGTTGTATTACAACTACGCATAAACCATTAAAAACCCAAAATAGACCATATTATAAAAATAACCCCTGGAGGTCAGTTGTCCGCGCAGAGAACTGAACTGCCAGCATGTGACCAATGAGCGGTCAACTCACTGGCGGACACCTAGTGGTCTGTTTCCGGCAGTTCTGGTGATGGTTGGCAATCTCTGCGCATCCATGTGATAGCTTCCACTGGCGGTTCCAGTCTTCAAATTGTGACGGTGAGTGTTAACTACCTGTTCACATGAACCTCCACTTGACAGTCTTCTCCGCTATGGTTAGCACCCAAACCATGCAGTGAATGCAACTGCCCATTCACATTGCCAACTGCGTGATGGTTCCGCTACGGTTCCCCCGCGGTTAACTATGTTTAACATTTGTTTGTTTTATCATAAAGTCCGAGAGTGGGTTTTTGCAATGGGTTCTTTCATTTACATATGTGCTAGGTCTTAGGTTAGGATTTAGGTCCTTAGCATAGGTTTATATATTAGCATATACTTTTTCCACCTTTGCTTAGGTTTTTTTATTACTTATTGCTAGGTCTTTACCACCATAGTTTAACCATTACGAACAACTTTGTCACATCATGACATAAAATCTTGACCACATTTCCACCATGAAGACTTTCATCAGACAAATTGACAGAATTGAAGAGCTGAAGATGAACTGGACTTCCCTGTCGAATTGGAATAATAAGATCCCATTTGATCATTATCCAACTCTTAATGAGGAGACAAGGTCTACCTTGAGATTCTTATGAAGGTTGCAAGGCAAGAAGATATATGTTTGGTGGAAGCATAACCTCTTTCCCATATATGAGGAATTAAGGAGAGGTTTTCAAAGAGGGTTTAGGAGTGACACGATTAGCCCATAGTGCATTCGTCAAAGCATTGTGCCAATTGTTTTGCTCAGAGAAAACAATTTTTTTGATAATGCATATCAAGTTCTTATTTATGGATTCGACCAAACAGATTCCTTGTGGGTATTAGTTAGATGCATGCTTTAAAAATATATCATATTCTAATTCAAACTCATAAGGCTTCAATGAAGAAAAAGTTGTATTATCAAAGAAAAGCAATGTAGGAATTTCAAACTTAGTTATGATGTTTTGTTTGAGAAACTGGATGACTTCTTGATTATTAACTTGTCTTAATGGCACAACTTCGGTCCACCGAGTAAAACAATTAGTTGTAGTTAGGATGTATCAGTGTTTCTTTGACGAATGAGGAAATATTTCTACTATAACATCCTATCCTCATTAATGGAATGGTTCTTCTACTGCTATGGGCAACAATGGGGCAGTTGCCTTTTTATCACAACCAACATACCTTTGACATATCAGGCACTTTCGAGCGTAAGCATGAGAATCCTTGAATAATGTGGGCCAATATTAACTAAACCTCATAACCTTATGAGTTGTGGATCAACTACAAAGTGACCAACTGCTGGCCCATCGTGCATATCCTTCAACACCTTGTCTAAATCATGAGACTCTAGGCATCTTAGAAAGACACTATCATGGTGCTTCTGGAAAATAACAACATGTGCTAATTTGTATGATATATATTTTAGGCATATTTCCCTCTTTTGTAAATCTTATCTAAGTACCAAGACATGGTTGAACTTGTGAGAGGAATTTGGCTAATATTATACATTTCTATTTCTCGTTCCCATCCTGAAATATCTCCTTCTAGTGAATCCATCACTTGAACTGCAAGTCTACATAGACCATGGCCTTTGATGGTATGGACTGGCTTGAACTCAAGATCATATTCCTATAATCACGCCATCTAGCCAACTCTCCTTTCACCAATTTTTTTTGTACAAATAGTATTCTAACTACCGGATGAGGCACATAGATAATCATATGAGTCTTCAAGAGATAAGGCCAAAAATCCTTAACCACCTTATAAAGTGTGTATGCTTTCTTATTAATGGTTGGGTAATTTATCTCTGATCCTTGTAATCGGGCACTCATGAAATATATAGGCCATTCATTCCCCTTATCATCTTTTTGTGTTAATACGACTGCAATAGATGAACCAAAAGTGAAAGTATATAACAGGAAACCTTTACCAAAATTTGGGTTGTAAAGAGCTAGAGCCTCAATTATAACTTTCTTAATTTGGGAAAAACATCATTTTCCCTCTAGTCCCATTTGTATGTAGCATCTTTCTTTATCATCCCTTGTAATGGCTTGACAATTTGGGCATAGTCAGGGATGAGCTTGCATAGGAAATTAATATTTCCCAAGAAACACTGCATTTCTTTCTTATTCATAGGAAATTGGATCTGAGTGATTGCCTTGACCCTTTCTAGGTCAATCTTGATTATTCTCTAAGCAATGATGTGTCCTAAGAGATTACCTTCTGACACACCAAAGAGGCTCTTTTTTGGATTCAATGATATCCCATGCTTGCGACATCACTCAAATATATTCTTAAGATGATGACTATGGTTTGATCTCTTCTTTCAAAACACAATTATGTCATCCAAGTAGATGATTACATTTTTTCCAATTAACCCATGAAAAGTGATGTCCATGGCCTTTTAAAAAGTAGTGTCAATGTTAATAAGTCCAAATGGCATGCGCTTAAATTAAAAAATTCCCCACTTTGTCCTGAATGTGGTATTCAAGTGATCTGGTTTTGCTACTAGCACTTTATTATAGCCAGAAAAACCATCTAGTAGTGAGAACATTCAGACCCAGATACTATTTGGAGTATCTACTCCATCAATGGCATGGGATAATTGTCCTTATCGGAAGCCTGGTTGAAGTTGCGAAAATCTACAAGCAGGCATATCTCATTGGACTTCTTCCTTACTAGAACAAAGTTGGAAACCTATCTAGAATATCAAAATTTAAAAATGACCCAAGCATCCAGCAATTTCTTCAATTCCTTTATGATTAGGGGCTCAAGCATCAGATGAAGTTTTCTAAGTTTTTCTTGGAATGAATTTACCCCTTCTTTGATAGGAATGACATGTTAGATAATGCATGTATCATATGTATTTAAATCCTCGTACATCCATCCAAACACATCTCGATACTATTTGAAAAGGTGGATGAAATCGTGTCATCCCTAAGGAGAACAACATGTACCGAGGTTTACATACTTCGAATCTTTTACAGTTCCCAGATTGACTTGTTCATGTGACAATGTTGAGCTCTAAGTATTTTTCTTCAGTAGTCCTTTGAATCAGTTTTGCAGGTCATAAATTTTCTCAAGAGACAACACACCTTTTGACATTAAATTCCATTTAGATGCTTGACTTGCCTCCTGCAAATCCTTCTCTTGCTCTTCTTCTTCAATAGTTTCATCTTTAAACACATCTTCATTGGCCATGAACTGCAGTATCCTTTGATCATCATTAAATACGTGAAAGTTAGTGACGTTATCAGGTACAGATGGCTTATAAATAATTTCAATAGAAAAACCATCCTTTAATGGTGACATTCCATCGACTGCATTAGCTAACATGACTACGAAAAAATTATGTATCCTAGGAACATAAATAATATTAAATGCTTTAAATAATGAAATGAGTTTCCATACCTCTTGCTGGTAGTTTTTCAAAGTAGGTGAAACACAGTGAATGGCATTCCATACCTGACGAGTCAAGATCTTTGAATCACCAATTAACTTAATTACTTCTACCTTGAGGTCGATGGATTTTTTTAATCCAAACACAAGTACTTCATATTCAATAGTGTTATTTGTGCACTCAAACTCGAAGCGACATCATATAATATACCTTTTATGTGAAACTAGATCACTACAAAGGGGGGGTGAGGGGGTGGATGAATCAGTAGTGATGGCCTTTATGTCAATTTTATAACCTTTATTTGGATTAATAATTTGCAACACACATCCACAAGGCTAGCTAATCAAAACATGAAATCATCAATAAACTCAAAGCATAATAACCATGAGAAAAATCAGCACAAGGATGCACATACAAGAACATGAGTATTTATGATGGAAACCCTTTCAGGAAGAAAACCACCCTACAAGGATGCACATACAAGAACATGAGTATTTATGATGGAAACCCTTTCAGGAAGAAAACCACCCTATTGTTGTTGCACTATTCAATTCTTCTATTAATCCATTGAACAAATTTACATGGATTACCCTTACAACCATAAGTCGGAAGAGTTGGCTTCCTTCATAGTATGCTGGCACATCTCAGTCAGGAAATCTATTTCTCTCACGGATCTACATAAATCTATTCGCGAGAAGCCCCCACAACCAATGATCCTCCCCCAACTCCCATTGGACTATCCAACTCCTATTGGATGGAGAAATCCAATAGCTCATATTGTCACTACACACTCAGTGTGTCTACAAAGTGTAATTTTTATTCCCTTTTTTACATAATAAAAATTATGGCCTTTTTTTTTTTAATAAATGCAAACAAATATTATAAAAAGTGATAATAGCAAGTAAAAATAAATTCATTATATAGTCCACCTCAACAGAAGATTTTAATAACGTTAATTTATTTTTTACTCTAACTAATAGACAAAATGACCCTTTTCTAGGCACATTTTTCATATCAAATTTTCCAAAATTTAGTAGAGATTTTTAATAACGTTAATTTATTTTTTACTCTAACTAATAGACAAAATGACCCTTTTCTAGGCACATTTTTCATATCAAATTTTCCAAAATTTAGTAGAGATTTTTAAAAATCACACGTTTGAGTTGTTTAATCTGCAGAGTTTGAGTGCTTCAGATGTTTTTAGAGTGCTAAATCTACTTATGGATTCAAAAATTCATTTTAAACAATAAGAAATCACAATCTTTCTCAAAATTGTATTGTCAAATTTCATCCAAAAAGTCAATTTGTCTATTTTATTCGTTTGAAAAAAATTGTAATTTCATTGCAACTTAAAAAAGGAACAAAATTACGTTTTGCATATGCTAAAAGCATTTAGTATGAAAATTACCACAGTCTTGTAAGGTCATATTAATAGCCTCTTGACTCAAAGACAAAAGGAAAATATAAATATAAAATATAAACGAAAGAGAAATTAAGTGTAATAATAAACACTTAACTTCTCTTTCTTTCCTTTCTTTCTTTGGACCTTCCACCATTCCTTTGAAGAAAATTCAACAGGTACCATAGCCAACTCATTCACAATCACCACTAGGGGATGTTGCTTATCATAATCTAAACTTTGTGAGGCATGGACTCTCTTTCAGCCCACCAAACCATCCTTTTTATGCACCATTACTCCACGATGTTTAGGTTCAAGGATTGGTTATGTTTCTAAAGCATTCTGTAGGGGATGTACATGTCCATTAGGAACTTGAATACTCATATCATCTTGCTTTTTATGGTCCTTGATTTCTTCTTCTTCATCCACTGTAAAAAGGGATCAAAAGGTTGTCAACTTTTTTTTTATGGACCTATCTTTTTTTTCTTTTTAAGGGGATTCTTAGCCTGGAGACATGTGTCTTGTAAGTGTCATGTTTAGAGATAAGTGTAGCCTTTAAATGTCATGTTTTCATAATCCAAGATTTGGATCTGTTGATAGGATCTATGTTTCAGCAAAATGCAATCGGGTTGGCCTTTGCTTAGATCTATTTCAACTGTAGGGTGGAAACCTTACCCATGCTGCTACCATTGTTAACTCTGGGAACCAAGGGGTGATGAAAAGCCCTACTTTTCCCCAAAACTAAGGTTCTTCCTACAATACTTTCTCTGAATCTTCCTAAGAGTCAAACTAAACAATGAAAAAACCTTTTGAACAAAGATAAATTTCACAATTTTTTGTCTGAGGTGTAAAGACCCATTGATGTAGTGCTTTCGATCTTGGCAAACAACCATTAAATCTACGAATGACAAACCTAGACTATAAAACAAGAAAGAGATGGTTTACCTCTTCATTATTGACCTCTAGTGCTGGAATTTATTTGAATATCTTTCGACAATATATGATCTTAGAATGAATGAATCTTGATATGTTGAGATGGGCCTCTTACCCCGTGCCACATCCTTATAGGAAGCTAAAGTAAGTGGATTCATGGATCCCACTGCACCGCTATGCAACTTTAGTAGCATGATAATTTTAGAGTTCCTAGAAATACTATAATTATGCAAAAGTAACATCTCATACAACTATTTCCCTTAACAAATTATCCATTGCATCTCTACAGGAATCCCCAAGTGATTCTCCAGGATCTGCTTTACAGACACTATTGTTTCAAATTTAGATACCCAGATTTGGATAAAGTTCCCTCTGAGTGTCTTAGCAAAAACCAAAATCCCTTCCGCATGGTTCAAACATTCTAATCTTCTTACTGATCCCAATGAAGATGAAAGAGGGGTTATTTCTTTCACATTTACTTCGATATGAGGTCACTGATGCATGTTATGAAGGCAGAGAAAAAAAGAGGCTCGAAGCCCTACACATGCAAATCAGAAAATATGAAGAAAGAGGGTTGAGCCCATAACAACCCATCCAAAATGTCCAAGGGAAAAGGAATCTAAGAGCCAAACGACGAGGAATCCTCCAAACCTCAAAATACAACCGAATATGGCGAGGTGTACATCATACCTCCAACCTGAGAGGAAACCCTCACCTCGAAAAACTCATGTAACAGAAAAAACTTACTGAAGATCATAATTTTTTAC
This sequence comes from Pinus taeda, assembly GCA_000404065.3. Classification (NCBI taxonomy): domain Eukaryota; kingdom Viridiplantae; phylum Streptophyta; class Pinopsida; order Pinales; family Pinaceae; genus Pinus; species Pinus taeda. The sequence goes on from APFE030157314.1 coordinate 20,143, forward strand.
AAAGGCTCCATGGGGGAGGCCATGATGGAGAGCACATGCATGGTGTTTGTCAATTTCCGACTTGAGAACATTTGGTTGGTTTTCAATGAGAACCCTCACCTCCAAAAACTCATGTAACAGAGAAAACTTACTGAAGATCATAATTTTTTACAAAGGCTCCATGGGGGAGGCCATGATGGAGAGCACATGCATGGTGTTTGTCAATTTCCGACTTGAGAACATTTGGTTGGTTTTCAATGAGATAATAACTGTAATTGCAAGTAAAATTATGTTAAACAATAAAAGTTGCATGCCAAAAAAAGACGTCAACACTCTAAAGACAATCCACCATTTGTATTTTGTACATATTTTTTAGTCATTTCATCTATTAAATAAACAACACCCTAATTTCTTATTGTCTTTTACTAAATTCTTATTTATTATAACCACCGAACATAATATATTAATTATACACTTAATATAATTATTACCTATAATTATTACCTACATATTAAATTTGTTTAAAATTGAATTTTAAATTTAACTTTTAAAATAAAGAGGTAGATCATTTTTTAAACTTCATAAATTTTATGAAGCATTTATTTGAAAGGTTAAACAAGAATTTGTAATTCCCTATTGGAAATGCATAGAAATGGAATGATTAGAATTTAAAAATAATGTTAATATGGGTTTTCAAGAAATTGAAGTTCTCTTTTTTATATATGGGAAATTTTTTATTGAATATTATATATTGTAGTTAAATTTCATAATTGTTTAATAAAAAATAGTAAATTAAAAAATAGTTTATTAAGTAATTGAATTCTTTTTGTTTCATTTTTAGGAAATTTTTGACTAATAATTATATATTGTAAATAAGAATGTCTTTAGAATTAATCACATTATTATGATTTGATGTTTCGAACCTTTATCGTGAGAATGAACCACATTAGTTGGTGAGAATGAACCACATTAATTGGTTTGAAAAGTCGACTAAATAATAATCCTAAAAACGTTGAGAATGAACCACATTAGTTGGTTTGAAAAGTCGACTAAATAATAATCCTAAAAACGTTCTTGTTTACAATATCAATCACAAAAACCTAAGATCTAAAATTATGTATTATATTTATATTTTAACAACTTTAATTAACAAATTCTTATGTATAAAAAAAAATTTATGAATAAATATTATTAAATCAATATAATTTAAAAAAAATGTATGTTTCATCAAAATGTATATTATTATAAAAGTAAATTTAAATATTATATTAATAAAGAAAAGATAAATTATACCACTAATAAGTAAGATAATATTAAATTGGATTAACCCATTTAATATTTCAAAAAGATAAATTTTGGCTTTGGTAGGATAGTTGCTGCTGAGTTGAGTTGCCTAATCACTTTTATTTTAATTTATGTTTCGCAAAAATATCTTTTTAATTTATTCCAATAATCAAATGACTAGTTACGAATATACATGTATAATACCTAAAATTGGATTGCAATTGATTATAGCTAAATTAACCATCAATTTAACTGCTGTAATGAGCATTTAGTTAAAACTAATCGTATCCTATTAATTCGTTCATACGTCCAAAAAATAAATAATAATATAGATTTATTGACATTATATTAAATTAATATAATTGTGTTGGTTCTTACTAAGTTATATAAATTATTTAAATATATAGGGGAAAATTGATCGTAACTGAAATCCTATATTTTTAGTAAGATCAACTAATTCACCAATAATTATATATATAAACTTTAAAATTTTAATTATCTTAATAATTTTGATTAACAATTTAAACTCATTAAATTAATTCAAAAAACCAAAAGAAAAAGATAAATCCGACAATCTCTCATTTATTCATGATTAAATTAAAATTTACACCAAATAACCATTTTAAAAATAACAGATACACCCAATATCTCAAGTACATATGACAAGTCAAGGAAAACCCAGCAGAAATGTATATACAAATTCGAAATTCAAAGACAAGTGGGCGTAAAAATCTAGTTGTCCCCTGCCATGAGACCAGCGGCCAGTTCTGTGAGCCGAATGCTAGAAGGCCACATGCAAATTCAAGAACCACGAGTGGTTTCTCTGCAATCTGTGTGTTGGTTGAAGATCGTGCTGGCTGTCGATGTGGATCACGGCTCTTTCTGCCGGAAATCGGAACGTTCAGAATAAACGGTGGCCGTCGTGATTTCATTTCCGATGGCTCGACTGGAGACGGTAGGTCACGTGTGGCACGAGACCGTTCACCACAACCTTTGACACTCGTCACCTTATACGTTTTTTTTGTTGCGTTCCTCCTTAATGATGGTGTTGATCCAACCTTTCAGTGTGTTTCATGGATCCGTTAATTCTAGTCATGTTTCTGTTTACTAACATGTGGGGTTTTGGTGTAACGGCAATCATGACTCCAACAAGTGGTATCAGAGTCAAAGGTCTCGAGTTCAAAACACACTTGGCTCGTGTTGAGGGGGGAGATTGTTGCGCTTCCCGTTAATCACAGTGTTGATCCAACGCTCTCGTGCTCCCGTGTGTTTCATGGATCCATTAACTCTGAGGGGGGAGATTGTTGCGCTTCCCGTTAATCACGGTGTTGATCCAACGCTCTCATGCTCCCGTGTGTTTCATGGATCCATTAACTCTGAGGGGGGAGATTGTTGCGCTCCCCGTTAATCGCGGCGTTGGATCGCTCCCATGTGTTTCATGGATCCGTTAACTCTAGTGATGTGTCTGTTTACTAACACTTTGGTGAAACGGTGATAGTGACTCCAACATTTTTGTGGGGTCTTCCGGATTTTTTTAATCATAAGCCCTCTCTAGTGCAGAATGGAAGACGATAATGTTAATATGTTAGTGTTGTGCAAATATTTTTATTTAAAAAAATTATAATAAAATTAATGTTTATAAATATTGTTATGATATTTAGATTTATGTGAACTCTAAATATATCAAGAGTTGAGAAGAATCAAATTTCTCATGGTACAAACTTTTCTTTAAGTTTCACATTCAAAAAATAGGTTTGCACCCTGAAATTTGATCCCTCGCTTAATAAATAAGTTAAGATAGATCTAGACTAATTGTAAATAAAAATTAAAAACAGTTTGTGAACAACATATTTTGTGCACCTCGATCACACGAGGGAGGACGGCAGGCAATCTCTCACCGTGCAAACCTTTCTTGAAGTTTTGCATTCAAAGAAGATGTTTGCACCCTAAGATATCTCTCACAGTGCAAACCTTTCTTGAAGTTTTGCATTCAAAGAAGATGTTTGCACCCTAAGATTTGATCCCTCGCCATATTTAATAGATCTGAAATTAAGATAAATCTAAACTATAAATAAAAATTAAAAACACTTTCTAAACAACATATTTGATGCATCTAGATAACACAAAAAATGAAAGCAAGAAACCAACCCATGCCATGTAACTCACCATTATGACATTTAGTTCCACCCTGTAAATGATCTTTGTACATTCCAAATGGTCTTGCCTCCAAATACATTATCAAGCTTTTTTGCTAGCCCGTTGTCGCCTCAATTGGTTTTTTGCTAAATTGAACTTGGGTTTTCCTATATTTTTCGTTGTTACTATATATTTTTGCAATTTGTATTTTTTATTCCGTCATTAGTCTAGTTTCCTTATATCACACAACCATGCAACAAAAAAAATTCCTCCGGTTTATCAATAAAATGTTAAAAAAAGACCAACACAATGTTGATATTTGGTGAGTGGATTATCCCCCGTCTATTCGTAAACATATTGTTAAGATTTGCGAGAATTATAATGTTTAAATTTCTCATATGGATATCCCGAGTATTGGTCGATAAATTAAGGCAAACGTTTAAGAGCATCTCGGTGAAGTGAAATTGTTTAATATTAATTTTTAAATTAAAAATATAATTACATTATGTTTTGATGAGAAAAATGGGTATTGGGCGATAAATTAAGGCAAATTGTTTTAGAGAGCCATTTTGGCAATATGCGAAACTATTTTGATATTTTTTAAAATTAAAAAATATTTAATTTGTCATTATGTTTGGCTGAATAAACGAGTAATCGTGTTTTCAAGCGAAAATTATGGGTTATTTATTAAAAATGTAGATTATATTATATATATTAATAAGATGTTTTAAAGTATAATTAGTTTATTATCTATTAATAATTTATTATAATATTCGAAAGATATATATATTTTAGGAATTTAATCTTCTTAAATAATTATTCACAATTCAATATTATTAATTTGTTTTTTACTCACGGTATTTACATAGGGGTCACTTTCTTCAGTTTGTTGTAAAAGTCATAGGTTTAAATGAGGATGACAAGTTGCTATTTGGAGGGAAAACTGCATGGGAGTTTATACATTTCATTTGAGGAAACATGAAGACTAGTTTGTGGGAGATTGCAAAACACTTGAATTTTATCATTGGAACTTACGTGAAAGATGATTTGCCAAACATTCATCTAGACTTGCAAGAGAATTTTAGAGGCAATTATGGAAATATGTGGAGGAAGGTCTCAATATCATGAGAAAAGGATGGATAAACATGAATTTAAACACTTTTACAAGTGTCTATTGTATGAAGATTGTCCACCATCCATGGGTTGTTGCATGTTGGTGGTTGTTGCATGCTTTTTCGAAGTTGCTTTTCTTGTAAAGTAAAGAACAACTCGAATAGGAAATCAAGGTTTGTAGACCCATGGAGGCTTTGATGCATGCAAGGCTCACAGTTGGTAACTCTTTCGTAGTGGAAACAACACTTCAAACATAATACAAAGTAGTATCATGAATCCTCATGAATCTTAGGTTTGGCCTTTTAGTTGACATTTCAATTTGGGATTGTGCTTCAATTCTAAATTTCATGCTTGCAATTTTGAATTCCACATTTGGGATTGTTAGTTTCTGTTTATATTTCGCTTCTTTAGGGGTGTTAAATTTGGGGCGTATGTTCATTTTTTCCCAATGACTTCTCGAACTTTCTATTATTCATATTACCTTTCTACCCTCCCTCCCTTGTTTATCCCTAAGTTAGCTTTGTTCGATCTCTCTATGTTTGATATTCCCTACAACTCGCTCTTTGAGCTTTTTCCTATTTTAATCTTGGTTTTCCTACCCGGACTCTATAATGTCCTTCTCCTCTCCCAGTTGCATGAGATTTTCTTTCCCTTTCACCCTCCTAACCTAAGATTTGAATCTATGGCCAAATATCGACTCTCTCCTCCTTTGTGAAGTGGAAAGAAAGGATGATCAGGTCATTCTTGTGCCTCTGACCATAGTCATTTTGCCCAACAAACCCAAGCCCAGGTAGTAGCATAAAAATCAATGGATAATTACATGGATATCATACCTATAGCGGTCCAAAAGGATATTTCGGATGTATAGAAGTGGGTTAGGAAATCAAGACGTTATCTTTTGGATAAAGAAGTTGACCGACAAACTAGGGATCGAATTCAAGATGCGGGGAACTCCACTAGAGCTAGGACCACTTCCTATATGCAGATCATCAATGTATATTGGCATATGAAGACTCGCATGGGCATAGTTCTCGTTGACATAGCTGATGCCCAACAAGAATTAGCTATTTGTATGAAAAAATTGAAGGACAAAGTTGACAAACTCAACAAGAAGGTCACTATCGTTTCCAAGAACTTAACAAATCTAGACATTTCCTCTTTTAACAATGACAATGAGCCACAACCATTAGTTCAGGTGGATTCTCTGGCTAAATGAAGTTCAAGTGAACCAATCACTTTAAGCAAGACTTATTTGATGTCAATGTTACTAGCATGTTTGTTACTTTAGAGTTTAACTTCTCTACTAGTCATATGTCTTTTTTTTTACAATTTATCGAAAGAAATATAATTAATTATCAAAAAACTTTAAGCTTATATTATTGGTTTAGTTTCCCAAGTGACAAACCAATAGCAAATGATAATTGTTTGTATAGTGTTCTTGAAAGTAACATGAATAATCTAACACATATAATTAAATTTAAGGTATTTTCAAAATAATTATTAATAACAATTTAAGAAATGTTTAGGATAGATCACTTATTTTGTCCATCATATATGTATAGATATCAAAAAATATTAATAATTTTGTTGTATTTTTCAAATTTTGAATATTAATAGTCTCTTATTTGTACATAGTTCTAAATAAAATAATTTTCCTATTTTTACCCAATATTATGACTACCAACTTTTAATCACAATTTTTATAAATATGTTAATTTTTACATCAAAGTTTGTTCCAATATTATAAATATGTTTCTCACATCTAAAAGATATTTCTTATCATATATTACTAGAGCTTTCAGCTAACAACATCATACATGTTTTTAGGATTTTGAAAATTGTATTTTCTAAATATTTTCATTAATTATTTAGAAAATAAATTTCTATAGCTTGATACAAGGATTATAGATACATATCTCTAACTCCATTTCTTTACCATGCCTATTTTCCTTAACAATTTATAAAAGCAATTTCCCTCACATTACTAACTCGTATTCAACATAATTTTGAAACTTAATGAGATTCGTAGGATCTTGAAAATCATTTAAATAAAATAATTTTTATTTTATTTTATTTAATCATTTTAATTTTTAGAGACATTTACTACTTTAGTATTTTAGATAAATAAGGATTTTCGACTATTTTTTCTCATTAAGTTTTAACTAATTTATGAAAATTTTAAAAATTTAAATCTAAATTATTTAATCTATAAATTTCAAATTCCAAACCAGATTTCATAATACTAAATTCTATTTCTACAGTTCATAAAATATATTTTAAATATCACCAAAATTACATTCTTTATTGAAATTATATTACCCATTTCATTTTAAACTAAATAAATTTTATTCACCATTTAAATTCATTAATTAAATTAATTCAAAGAATTGAATAGTGTGAATTCCATGGAAGGAGGCACCAAATCAAATCAAAAGCTGAATCTTAGGTTTAAATTAAAATTTATACACTTCTTTTCTACCAAATAATCATTTTCACGTTTAAATTAAAATTTATACACATTGTTTCGTACCAAATAATCATTTTCTATATAACCGATCCACCAAATATCTCAATTATGCATGACAAGTCAAGGAAGACCCATCATCAATTATAGAAATTTCGAATCATTCAAATACAAGTGGGCGTAAAAGTCTTTCAAATTGTTGTCCGTGTGGCGACGGAATCTAAAGCTTTCGACTTTCTAGCTACCTATATATTTCCTCACCACTCAATTATGCATCGACCAACCAGCGTTCAGTTCAGCATGGTCGGTGCCTACTGTCAACTTGCACACCGACAGATAAGTAAGACTCGCTCCAGTCTCCGCTACAGACAAATGAGTCAACGACGGTGATAATTATTTGGGCCACCATTATTCTCCTACTGGTAATATTGCATCACATTCATTGTATTCTTATCTATTGCATCACAATTATTGTATTTATATATGTAGGGAGCTTGTAATGCATTTATTGTTCTTAACAAGTCATTAATTCATGGCAAATTTTCGGAGCAACGCCCCGCTCTTTCTCCTCTGCTCTACTTTACTCTATACCCTCTCTGCTGCAAACCATGAGATTAGCCTCCTTTTTTCTACAAATCCCATAGCGGTTGCAGCCACTAATTCAGCTCAATCAATCCTCGAGAGCGAGGGAGGCGAATTCGGCCTTAAATTCCGTTCACTGAATGCAAACTCTTTTCTACTGGCGATTGTTTATCTTCACTACAACGAAACGACCGTCTGGTGTGCCAATAGGAACAGGCCAGTGTCAAGTAATGCGAACCTGGTTGTCAGCAGAGAGGGAAATTTGGTGCTGAAAAACGGAGAAAGAGATGGGTTCGTCATTTGGTCTGCAAACGTTACAGGCGCTTCGCGCATGATGCTCAGTCCCAAGGGCAATCTCTTGATATACAATGGAAGCCGCGGGGTTCTCTGGCAGAGTTTCGATCATCCCACTGATACAGTACTGCCAAGCCAACGTTTGAGGGCTGGCACGTTTCTGGTGTCCAGCGTATCTGCTTCGAATACTTCGGAGAGCATTTACATGGCCGGGGTGTTGCCAGGCGGGGGCGGTTTTTTCGCCATGGCGCCGCAGTTTTTCCCCTACGGTATTCTGGAGTTCAACACGCTCAGAAAATCCGCCCGAGAGGCGTATGCCAGCTTTTACAACTCCAGCTGTAATCGCACCATTATCGCCATCTCCGACGACGGCCTGTTGCTCGAGTACCGGCAAGATGGAAATACTACACGAGAGTGCATAAAAGAAACGGGAGGCAATCCGTATGGGTTCTCTCTTCGACTCTCCGATGGTTCCACCAAAGGATTTCGATATATCAGAATGGAGCCCGACGGGAACATAAAGCTGTATTTGCAAACGCCGTCGAGATTGAAAGTGGAGAGCGATTTCTTCGTGGATTTCTTTAATGATATCTGCCGCCTTCCCAACTACTGCGGCCCTTACGGTATTTGTGTGAACCCTGGAGCACGGTGCACCTGCCCGGCCCCGGAGTCGTCTTATTTTTCGCAGCCGGATCGGGCGTCCTCGGGTTGCAAGCCTAAGCAGGAACTAAGATGCGATTCCAGTCATACATTAGTGGAGGTGCGAGGAATCGATTATTTTCCTAGCAGGTATTTAGATCCGCTTCAAGCAAGCCTTGATGAATGCAAGAGGCTCTGTTTGGCCAACTGCTCTTGCGTAGCTGCGTTCTACTGGCAATCCTCTGGCTCCTGCTTTCATTACGAAGAGCTTCTGTCTATGAAAACGGTATCAGATCAAACGCGGTTAGGGTACATCAAGGTCATGGATGAATCACCCCAACCGGAAGGTCACGGATCTCGTTTCTGGAAGCGGCCCGGGAACATTGTCGGGGTCAGCATAGGGGGCGCTTTGTTCTTCATCCTCATTGTCTTATTAATTGTCTTTGCCCTCCAGCGAAAAAAAGGGCAGACAACAAAGGCGGCGGCAGCAAAAATGGACGATGGTTTCTTGAACACGCTGTCGGTTCTGCCTCCCAGATTCACCTTCGACGAACTGATGGAAATCACGGACGGCTTCAGTCGGAAGCTGGGAAGCGGCGGGTTCGGGTCAGTGTATGAGGGAATCCTGAGAGACGGAACCATGGTTGGCGTGAAGCAACTGGAAGAGGCTTCCCAGGGTTACGACGAGTTTCGAAGGGAAATAGCCAGTCTGGGAAGCCTGAGCCATGTCAACCTCGTCCAACTTCGGGGATTCTGCGCCGAAGAATCCCACCACCTGCTCGTCTATGAATACATGGCCAACCGCTCTCTGGATGGCTGGCTTTTCTCCACAGACGACAAAAAGCTTCTGAGTTGGGGTACCCGGATGAGCATCGCAGTGGACGCAGCCCGTGGGATGGCGTTCTTACACGAAGAATGCCGCGAATGTATTGTGCATTTCGATGTGAAACCCGAGAACATTCTCCTCGACGACAAGTTCAGGGCTAAATTATCAGACTTCGGTCTGTCCAAGCTCATTGACCGGACTGATGAGCATAGCCGAGTTCTGACACGGATGAGAGGCACGCCAGGCTACCTGGCGCCTGAATGGCTAATGGAGACAGGAGTCGGCAGCAAGAGCGACGTTTACAGCTTGGGCATCGTGTTGCTGGAGCTCGTATCCGGGCGGCGATGCGTGGACCTCTCAGCTCCAGCAGAAGACTGTTATCTTCCTGCCGCAACCATTCGGAGATTTCAGGAGGGGAAATTAATGGAAATCGTGGATCCTCGTTTGGTAGATGGAGTCCCAGAAGAGGATGAACCGAGAAAAGTTGTGATGGTGGCACTTTGGTGCATACAAGAAGATCCTGCCAGGAGACCAGCGGCCAGTGCTGTGAGCCGAATGCTAGAAGGCCACATCCAAATTCACGAACCACCCATGGCTTCTCTGCAATCTGCTCTTTCAAGGCAACGACAGATCTGGATCACTGCGGTTTCGGCCGGAAATCGGGATGCTCAGACTTAGCGGTGGCTGTCGTGATTTCTTGTTCGATCTCTCGGCTGAAGACGGTAAGTCACGTGGGTTGGTTGAAGATCTCGCAGGCAGCCGGCACGAGACGGTGCCACGACAACCGACTTTGATACTCGTCAGCGCTCAGAAGATTTTGTCGTCATTGGGATTCTTTTAGATAGAAAATAGAATAACATTATTGGTGAGGGGATTATCCACATGTATTGGGAAACGGATGGTTAAGTTTTATGAGTGTAGCAACGTTTAAATTTCTCGTGTGAATATAAGACTGGTGTTGTATGAAGTTTGTGTTTTGTTTCACGTTTCTTCAATAAAGTTTGTTAAAGGGTGCTTTGGAATTATTTATTATTATTTAAATTTAGAAAAATATAATTTATTTTTACAGGATGCAATCATATTTAATTTTAATTCAATCATGCGGTCCCTTTATCCAAAAAAGTTTTGTTCCCGAATATTATGTATTTCCAATTAAATTTTAGAACAAACTTTTAAATAAAAATTTTGTATTTAATAAAATTGATAGTAAAATATGTCTAAAACCCAATATTATATATATATATATATATAATTAATTATATTGAGTAGGCTTTAATGGTTAACAATATGTGTCTCTTTCTAAGTGATTATAGGTTTGAAACCAAATAAATAAAATATGTATGCTTTTGTAAACTTAACAATTTATACCATTTATTTAGAGAATTTTTATATACTAATATAAAGACTAGAAATATATAACCCTCTTCCTTTATAACACTTCATCTCGCATTCTTAACTATTTCTCAATGCCCTACACACAAAAATTTAATCTATATATATAATTTTCAAAATCTCTACATAAACCCTATATTATATGTTTGGTTTGTAAGCAAATTGTATAACACATTATAGTTTATTAAATAAATAAAATAATTAAACAAATAGAATTTATCACTTTAAAATTTTAAGAATAGCTTTGTAATACAACATAGTGGATTGAATATAAAGAAATGTTTAAAGTAAGCCAATTATGTAAATAAGGAAGACATAGTATAAGTTTATTAGTTTATCTATGTGTATTTTCCTTCTTCACAACTAGGCAAAGCCTAGGCCGGGGCTAGTTCCAATGTTGCATGCAAAAACAATTCCCTCTCTAGCAAAATGCTATCACTAGGATTGTGCGAAACTTAGTTGTGCTTAGACGCCCCTTAGGATAGTTTTAATTTTCCAAAAAATAACTTCCATCTTCAATCATTCCCCATGAGATCATGTGATTAATTGTATAAATATTATTAGCACATCCCAAAGTTGGCAATGGGAACACCAAATATAATGCAAAGTACATATGTTGAAAAATAAATTTTCATTTTTAAATTATAGTGGGATACAACGTTATGACTCACCTTCATTTTTTTTAAATCCATTTAATACATAAATGTCATCTTCCATTTAACTCCTCTTAAGCTAAAGTAAAACAATAGTCTGAAAACCATTTTGATGATAAAAAGAAGTGAAAAAGTTTTTCTCAAAAAGCAATTTGATTGACATTTTTTAATAATGAATCCATGCACTCTCATGATTAAACATCCAATGAAGCCCTACTTTAACTTGCATATAAGAGCACTCTCCACAAACATATCAAAATTAATTCCATTTTAATCAATTCTCTATGTATGGCTATACCTTGTTCTAGATCTGCAAGGTTAACACAAGCATAGAGTATAGTAGCAAATGTGCCCCTCCAATTACATTTGTTTGAAAATCTTGAATGACCCCTCCTCCAACCTATTTTGTGCATACATTACAATCATCATAACTATATAAGAAACATCATCTTGTTGAGGTGTTTTGTTAAACAATTCACATGCAATCTCTATCGTCCCACATTTTTCTTATAAACCTATTAGAGCATCCATCAGAACAACATCAACTTCCCACATTTTGCTTATAAATCTATTAGAGCATCCATCAGAACAACATCAACTTCCCACATTTTGCTTATAAATCTATTAGAGCATCCATTAGAACAACATCAACTTGAAAGCCCACAAGTGATTATTTCTCAATGAATCTCCATACCTTATGCCAGAGCTCCCAAGTTCACAATTTCCAGGATAACAGTAGAAAAGGTGAACTCATTAGGATGGATTTTTATTCTCTTCATTTGATAAAAGATATCCATGGGTTCATGAGAAATACCATTAGTGGTGTAAGTTACAATCACCACAATCCATGAGACCACAATCCATGAAGATGTTGGGTTGTGTTATATTCTTTCCACAACTAGCCGACGTAGTTAACTGGGGGGTTAAAAGGGGGGCAGAGCCCCCCCTTCGTTGTGTCGATTGCGTAGAGGGGGGGTGTTTGAGGGGGAAAATTTTGTTTTTGGACCCTATATTAGGTTGGGTAGACCTACCTATGGTTTTGTGCATGATTTTTCACACATGGTTTTGGACGCGATGGTTTTTGGTCCATGGTTTTCGACACGATGGTTTTCGGTCCATGGAATTGGATACTTCGACATGTATAAATATGTATTGTAACATTGAAAGGAACATAATGAAAAATCAAGTCGGTAGCCCGGTTTTGGCATCCAGGGGAAATCTCTGTGTATATGTGTTTTATGTGTCATGCTCTCGCATTGTTTATTTTCTATGTTTTAGAATTCATATGCAGGTAATTTCTGTATAGGTTTAAAACCTACATTTGGTATCAGAGTTGTTTTGGCTTCAAGGGGACACCTTTGTTACTGAGGGGTTTCGCTCGGGCCTGTGGTAGACCCTATTTAGTGGGAGATCTGTGGGATCAATTCTGGTGGTGAAATAAGATGGTGAGCAGTGGAAAGATAGAGATCAAGAAATTTAATGGTTAGAGTTTTAAGTTATGGAAACTCAATATGGAGGATCTGTTGGTGGATAAAGATCAGTGGATCGCGGTAGATCCAGGTACTAAACCAATGGGAGTGTCGGATGAAGAATGGAAGAAGTTGGATCGAAAGGCAAAGATCACAATACGATTGTGTGTCTCCGAT
>APFE030157316.1:1666-15307 GCA_000404065.3 Pinus taeda
TTATGACTGGTTCCACTCATAAGCTTCAAGCAACAATGATTTATCTCTCCTTGTTCTAACATCTACTAAGAGTACAAAAGTGCAACATCAGTAGCAGATATCAGATGCAAACATTAATAAATCTTGATCCATCCTTTCATCAAAACCACCTTCGAGGGTGCAAAAGTGCATGTTTTGAGGACGAGTTTTTGACAAATCTCCGGACCCTTCTCTAAATGCCTGAGAAGGGTTTAAATACTGCTAACTAATTAACTTGATTACATAAATTTAGGATCCGGTTTTCAAATGACCGTTCCTTTGTTAAAGAAAATTATTTCTAAAATTAAATCTGACTTTGAACTATTTATGTATTTTCTCCTTAGTGCTGTAAGTGTGCAGCATTCGTCTGAGAAGAGTCAATTGGTGGCCTTTCCCTTTCGTGTGTGCCATAAAAATAGAAGTAACAAGGGCTGCCACCACTTTTTGGTAAACTATAAGATATTTTAGAGAATCTCCCGCTGACTGAGTGTATTCTTGGTAATAACCCAAATTTCCCTCAAACTGGTTTCGCTTTTGCTATTTCGGTTTCTGTCTTTGCGAACGACTTGATGAGTTAGAAGACTTTACTTTCTGAGCAATTCTCTGGATTGAAAACTTCCTTCGTTCTTCATTCCGAGCTTTTCTGGCGTGTAAGTTTCAGGTATCTTTGTAATCATGCTGCTTTTGTGTGCCTTTGATTCTGAGCTTCAGATGACCTATCGGTTGTTAGCATCTGCTGAGTGATACTCTGGAATCTGTAGTCCTATCATATGTGGCACCCATTTCTGAAGAGGTCTCATCTGTGTTCTCTGAGCATTGGCGCTTTCCCCTTTTCCTTAGATGTTTCCTGCAAAATTGCTTCATGTTATCTCCTGTTTTATAGTTTGCATAAAGGAAAAGAGTAAATGAAAATAAAGATTGACATGAAAGCTTCAGATCTTGCGCGTGTATAATCATGACATTCAAAGTGACCTGACTCTTCGAAAAATGAAAAGCAGCCATTCATACAATCATTAATTTCCTTTTTACAGGCGCGCGCTTAATTCTGATTAATGGACAGCTTTCCTTGAATACTGTGCCGAGAAAAATTCACCCTCATCGCAGATCGTAGATTTGTGTTATAGTATTGTGGTATCACAATATCGGCTCATCGCAAATCGCAGATCGCAGATTGTGGATCACAGATCGCAAATTGCAGATCGCAGATATTAGTCGTTGTGTTCTACTCTACGCGATTGCTGCGATATGCGACGTCGCACATCGACCGTCAGGGATTTCTTAAGCTTTTGATTTAAGAGCGCTTATGTTAAATGCGATGCAATGAATTTAGCATCGTTTCTGCGTGGTTTGTTATGCTCATAAAAGAATTTCCTTGCTGCAATAAAATTCTAAGGAAAAACAAAAATGTTCATGGGGATGTTTGTTTGAATTTTTTACTAAGGGTCCCCTATTTGCTTGGTGTTATTGCTAATACCAAACAAAAGAGGGGGGGTTGTTGGTGACCACAACAAGTCCACGGAAGGAAAGGATCAAGTTGATCTTGCAGGTCAATAGGATCTAGTATTTTGGCAAGAAATAGATCAATAAGCCAACCAACCCTAAGGAGCTGGAAATATGGGAATATTTGGATGTGAGGGCGAGACTGATCATCATATATATTATGAGGGATGCCATAATACCTCATTTGTCTGAGAAGAACACTGCACATGGGATGTGGGGGTCTCTTCAGAATTTGTTCCAGAATAAGAACGAGAACTGGATATTGGTATTGGAGGATAAGTTGAAGTCCACCAAGATGTTAAAGGGTGAAAGTGTGACCTTGTATCTGACGAGATTGTCTCAGGTCAAAGATGAGCTTGCTGCTATCAGTGTGACTATCTCAGATGGAGATATGGTAAGGATTTCATTGAAAGGGTTCACCGAGGAATGGAAAACCTTCATCAAAGGGATTGTTGCCAGGGAGAAACTTCCAGACTGGGATAGGCTATTGGATGACTTCATTCAGGAAGAGTTGTGAGACAAGGATCTTCAGTCGAAGCAGAAAGTTTCAGATGATGACATAGCACTTGCATCATGAATGAAGGGTAAGCACAAGAAGGACTTGAATAAAGTCAAGTGTTTCAACTGTGGCAAGATGGGTCATTTTTTGTTGAGATGGCTGATGAAGAAGAAGGGAAATGATAAGAAGAAGAAAGGAAAGCAAGCCTCTGGTGTTGTCGCTTCAACAAAGATGGTTGTTCTATCCAAGATATTGGATTTTTCTATGATTTCTCATTTCTCGTAGAGTACTATCACTAAGGATGAATGGTATGTGGAAAATGGTGCGACGAAGCATATGACAGGGTCACAGGATGTTTTTGAGACTCTAGTTGGATGGAACTTGAAGTTGCACATGGTGTTGGGAAACAAGAGTCAGTTGGAGGTCTGAGGATCAGGTGTTGTGCCATTCAGGATGGAGATAGGACATATGATGCAGGTCTAGGATGTATTGTTTGTACTAGGACTCAGATATAGTGTGATTTTCGTCTCGATGATCAAGACGAAAGGATTTAAGGTATTGTTCCAGGATGGGAAGGCAAGACTCATGCTTAGAGGCTCTAAGCCCGATGAGATTGTACTTGGATTTAGAGAACATGACCTCTATAGGTTGATGACCATTCCTGTGGATCATGGAAAGAAGCAGGTACAGGTTCCAGAGAAGCAAGAGCAGGTGCAGGTGTAGATGCAGGCTTAAGGGAGAATGTACAAGTTCCCAATAAGAAGGTACACTTTCTCGAGAAGGTCTAGGTTCCAGAGACTCAGAGGGAGTCTAGTTCGAGAGGGAGCTTGCAGATTCAAAGGGAGACTCTGCAACCCAAGAAGAGTGCATTGGTGAGCAAGGGTGTTACTACAACTGCCAAGAAGGAATCATGGAAAGAGTGGAAGATGTTATAGGATAAGAAGAAGTAGGTTGCTTCCAAAAGCAACAAAAACACTTCTGAGAAGGGCGTAGTTCACCGTACAGGGATTGCTGCGATTGTGAGCGCCAAGAGTTGGGCAAGTGTTGTGAGCAGTGATGATGATGGCGAGATACTTCTTAGTCTTGGAAGTACCTCCCTCGCTAAGAGGGAGTGTTGATTTGTGTAGCTTTGGAGGTACTCCAAGCCCAAGGGTTCAGGGTTTTGATAGCAAAGCACCACAAGGGAAGCTTGTGGGCTTGGAACCCAAGTATGGGGTTTTGGCACCCATCAATATTTGGGACAAAATGTTGATGTATTTACAACTTGTGATGGATGAGGATGATAGTTCTTAGAAAGAAGATTCAAACACAACTAAAATCGTCCAAATCTGAGTTGTCATTAAAGAGATATGGATTTTTGAAGTTGACTAGTAATTATTGGTTGTCAAGTAGGCTAACTTGAAGAATCCAATGGATGTGTTGCTTCAAACATGATGTTTTGGGAGCCCTTATTTATGGTATATATAGAAGGTGATATGGAGTTATTTTGAGCATCCATCTTATGCAACACACACAAGAGTGAAGCTTGTAGAAGAGGGGAATATCTCTGTTTTGGGCCGCATTTAGAAGAGACAGGAAAACAAAGGAGGAGTGGGATAATCCAAACCTAGTTTTGGAATCCGAGAGCTAGAAGGAGGGTTGGGTTCCCTTGTTGGAGGGCTGAAGCTTTAGGGGTTGTTTGTAGACTGTTTGAGGGAAGAAAAGAGGTGAGGTATGACTATTTTGGAGGGTTGTTAGGGTGCCATATAGACCTGTGGTAGGCTGCAAGCCTATACATACCAAAACAAGGCTGCATGGAGGCTTGAGGGGCTATTATATGTCCATAACAACAACACATAGAGGAATCACCTTACCTTGACTAAGCTTCAGTTATTTGGAGGCTTTTTTGTGGGTTTATGAAGGGTTGTTACAACATGCACTTACCCTCACTAGGGACAACAATATTGCAGCAACATTGAATGTGTGTTGGATGCATATTTTTGGGTCAGTTTTGGATCATTTATTGGAGCAACCTGTTGGTGCCATGTGGAGGAAATTTAGTGGTGGTGAAGAGTCCATCCTAGGAGAAGATTTAGCAGTGAAGTATTGGGTATCATAGAGCTGGTTGGAGGGAAGCACGTTGATATACCAAAGTAGCCCTAGACGAGCTATCTTGAAGGACGAAGATAAACTAAAGGTTGGGTGAAGGATGGTGCCGAAGTGCAACACTTTGATGGACGAAAGTTGTTGCTAGCCTAGCAGATTAGAACTCGGGTATTGGCTAGGCCACAAAGCAGTTGATGAGCCTGTGTTCATTGTAGCAGACATGACTTGCAACAGTGATAAGAGGCAACCTTCTTGGAGTATCGATGTGTAGTAGCCTTGATGGACTAAGGCACTACTAGTGAGTAGTATGGGTGCGATGGATCGACAGGACAAGATATGACATAGAAGTGTTGCAGCTGAGTTTTTCATTTTATCTTGTAAGCATAGATTGTTGTATTTTTTAGAATTTGGATTAATATAATGAAGATAGGTGACTGTACATTATTGTACAATTTTGTTTAAAATTGTGTATCATTGTGCGTATTTCTTTACTGCTTCATATTTCCGCTGTGCAAAGTAGTTTATGGTTGAGATTCTTTGTTTGGTAATGTCAATGATTTTAAGACTCTAACCTATACCCAAGGTCATGGAAATTCAACATACCTTCCTTAGAAACCACATGACCCAAGTAATGTACCTTTGTCTAAAATAATCCGCACTTACTAAGATTGACATACAATTGATGCTCTTTTATCAATATTAACATTGTTGCTAAGTGTTAAACGTGCTCTTCCTCATTCTTAGAATATATCAATATATCATCAATGAATACAATAACAAACTTGTCCAAATAATGATGCAACACACTATTCATCAAACACATGAAAGTAGCTGGAGCATTATTCAAACCAAAAGGAACAAAATAAAAACTCATAATTCCCATACCTAGTCTAGAAAGTAGTCTTGTATATGTCCTCTTCTTTGATGCGTACCTGATGATATCTTGATCTCATATCAATATTCGAGAACACCACTGCTCCCTTCAACTGATCAAAAAATTCATTGATCCTCGACAACATATACCTGTTCTTGATTGTTACCTTGTTTAACTTCCTGTAATCAATACACAACCTGAGAGTATCGTCCTTCTTCTTCACAAACAACACTTGTGCACGCCAAGGCGACACACTTGTCATAACGTATCCATTGTCAATAATTTCCTTCAAATGCAACTTCAGTTCCACTAACTCTAAAGTTCTCATCCTATAAGGTGTCTTTGATGATGGTGCTTCCCATGGTACCAACTCAATATAAAATTCCACTTCCCTGTGACGCGGAAACTATGAAATCTCTGCTGGAAATACATCTTGAAACTGTTGTAATACTAAGTACCTCTTTAAGAATTTTGCATCCTCAACATCCTTACCTTTATCACTAGAGATATGAATTTCAAATAATGCACATCATTTCTTATGACTACGCTTCATTTGCATAGCTATAACCACTATGACTGATATTACCTTCTTCTTACCCTGCAAGATTCTCTGTTCTCCATTGTCATCCAAGCACTCAATATCATTTTCATAACAATCCACCTTAGTCTTATGAAGATACAACCAATCCATACCCATAAGCATACTGTACGATCCCAATGGAAGTACACTCAGATGTGCTAATGTAGCCATAACATTCAACTCAAATGAACAAGCTCTCACCTAATGATGAACTATTTTCTGAGTACCTGTAGCCAACTGCACCAACCAAAACTCTGCATGCACCTCTTTTATCAAACCACACTTATCCACTAGGTCAAGGTTAACATAACTATAATTATATACAGGGTCAATCAAAATAGAAACAACTTGATCACGAAGCTTATCGTCCATCCTGATAATAGATGCAGGGTTATCCTCCTACCTGTTATCTAATGCTGCATAGATCCAAGGAATGCTCTGCCCAACATCCCCAAATGTATGCGCCTCCTGAGCACTATAGATCTCAAGCCTACCACCCTGATCTGATGGAAAATCCTTCTTGAGATGCTCCTTGCCACATATCCAACACTGCAATTGTCTCCTACCATCACCTCTATCTTTCTTCTCTCTAGGCTGCAACCCATGTCCCTTCTCAACTGCATTAAAATTATTGTAAGGAACAACATCCTCTTTATCATTTGCATCTTGATGTTTTTTTTCGCTTCGATAGCCATTTACCTTTAGTCTTTTCATTCCCTTTCCAACATTTCTTAGACTCAGTCTTGCGATTCGATTTCTCATAACAATGCTTCAACTTCTCAATTACTTCTTCCAGTGACCTAGGCTCATCATACTCAATATGATCCTTAAATGCCAATGGAAATCCACTGCAAAACATATGAACTTTAGCTTTCTTATCCTTAAGATATGGCACATACCTCAACAACTCCAGGAACTTGGTCATGTACTCCTCATCTGTCATTGATCCCATTGTTAGCTCATATAATTCCTTGGCTTTATTGTCATAGTAGCAATCCAACAAGTACTTCTTCTAGAAGAGTCTCTTGAATTCATGCCAACTCAACTCCTCTATCCTAATGTCTCTGAACTGCTTCACATCTTCCCACCAAATGTGTCTTTTCCCTTTGTTATCCGAGAATAGTGTCCACTCGGGTGTTGCTATTCCCACTAAGATGGGTGGCTATCTTAGAAACAAACAATCAAAATCTACTGTTGTTTCCTTTTATGAAAATAGACGAGAGGAGGAACAAGAAGACCAACCTGAGTCTTGCGCTTGATTTCCTCTCCTTCTTGATAGAGTTTCGCCGCTTCTTCTTTGTCTGTCCAGCTTCAAAAGAACCTGTAGAATCACAACAACATACTACTATGCAAGAAACAAGGAACTAAATTCACAAATAATACAGGATTGGATGTGTATTAACCATATACATGCATATATAAACAAGTACACAAGAATATGGAAGGAAACAAGAATAGCTTTATTCATATGAAAAGTAGCAAGAAGATTACAACCATGTGCTCTGACCCAACATCATCCTCCAACTAAGAAGCCCTTCTTCACCTCAAGAAAAGCTAGATCACCCAACACTGATAATGTACACCAAAATACCAACAACACTTCTCTATAAGATAAAAAATTCCAGCCTCCAGATCTCTGTGATGAGGGATCCATATATAGATGATTACAGATAGGTGAGTCATCTTTTGGGATCTTGATTAGTGTCTTCTCTCTGATAGTTCCTTCTTCCACTTGGAGAATGATGATCTCTTACTCATCCCTGGTCGAAAATGGAGTGGAAAGTGTCAAAGGGGAAGCTTCTGGAAGATTCCATGATCTTCCACCTTGCATTTTTGTCCCTACCATTTGTCCATTCCCGACCATCGCCCCTTACAGAGGAGCAAATCAGTATGCATCGCACCCTGTACATCGGGAAGGTGATATGCATCGCACCCTCTGCATTGAGCTTTTAGTATGGTCCAGTTTTGACCATTTATGAGCAGTTTTCAATGGAGAACTTTTGGGAGATGATGTAATCAGTTGACCTTGTTCCTTTAGGCAGTGAAGCAACACTTTTAGGGACTTAGGAGCCCTCAGTTTATGGACATTGATGATTGGGTTTGAAGTGCCCAAAAATGTCTATAACACCCTTTGATATTGAAAATATCTATCCCGACCTTCATGTTCTCTGTGTAATCATGCAACTCAAATAACTTCTTCATTCCAAGAAACTATTCCTTTGCATCTTCCGAATTCTTCAAATCTCCATCCAATTTATGTGGCTTGGTTTTCTTGAAATCATACGACAAATATCCCCTGTCATTCCTCTTGTAAGGATTATAATGATGATGACCATGATACCTGTTCAAACCAAAATTAGAGAAGAACCCATGTGCATTGCCTCTCCTATCAGGTGTAT
The DNA here is from genome assembly GCA_000404065.3 of Pinus taeda. Taxonomy (NCBI): domain Eukaryota; kingdom Viridiplantae; phylum Streptophyta; class Pinopsida; order Pinales; family Pinaceae; genus Pinus; species Pinus taeda. The sequence goes on from APFE030157316.1 coordinate 9,622, forward strand.
CCAAGAACCTGCCATATATGGCCATGTTGTCTCTATCCGATTTATTCCCACCATGAGACATATTACCATATGCCCCATTAGTCTTGTCCTCATGTCCATAACTAATATGTTGCTGTCCATGTCTTTGCAAGTATGAAAAAATATAAAGGATAATTGCCTTGAACTCTATTTATTTCTCCTATTCCTTGGCAAGCTTTTTCTAATACTGAATGATTATGTCATTATCTGCTTTGTAATTTCTTATCTTTTCCTTCAAGCTTATCAATGTATCTACTAGGTCTAGAGAATATTCATCTCTTGGCTGATCATTTGATCTGTAAGGGGAGTCTTGTGAACTGTAATCCACCATTTTCTAGTCATATTTGATCCTCTTATTCCTACAATACGTTTTAGATAACCAAATATAAACATAATCAACATACCTCAGTGAAGTTTAGGGGAGGCTATCTCATCTGCAAAATCAACCCAAATTAGCATAATACATGTATATACATAATCATATCATTATACCAACATCATGCATGATAACACCAACTACATACCATGACCTCATGCATGACAACCATAACCATGACAATTCATACATAAAAAACACATAGACATTGACATGCATGCTTGACAAGCACATTATGCCTATTTAGTCCAAGTATTGAACCATGCTATGATACTAATATGTAAACACCCCTCCCACATTTACCCACTTTCACTGACCTACCACGGTAAACATGAGTTGAGGGATAATATGACATGAATCAACCTCCTAACTTTACTGTTAAGGAAGTGGAATCGATAAACAAAAAATTTACTGACCTTCCTCAAAATTTACAAGACCCCGAGGAGCTAAACAACCACTCCAAGTGCCCAAACCCTAAGTTAACTTGCCTTTTTTAGTGATCTGGCCTCCCAATAGCTTGCATAATAATGCAAGCTAGCGGCTATAACCCCCTAACCACATGGATAGCCTTGCCTCCTAGTGACTACAGTCCAGATTTCTATGTTCTGAGTATGTGACCTTGAAATCTGATCCACTTTTCTAGGGCTAGTCTCAAGACCATTGCCCAAAACTTGACGATACTTTATAGAACAATAAAGGACAAAAAGAGAAACCCTTTAACAAAAAACTTGATCAAGTACTTGACATAACCAGGCCTAACCATGACAGTCATTTCGTTAAACATATATTGAACATGAAATATACAGATCATGAATGTATATTTGAACATGGAGGTCTGATACTTATCTGAGGATCATCAAGAAGGTCTAATGCCCTCTCACAATAACTATAATAACATGTTAGAATTTAAGCTTTTGTGGTAGTTTTTTGGAGTAGCATGATTCAGATTATCTACAGTATTATGTTTCTTATGTCAACGTTTCGAACCCCAAAGGGGGTCCATCATCAGGACCAAAATTGATAGAATATGAATGATAGTTATTTTGAGAGAAGAATCTTCCGATCAGAGTATATATACAAAAAATATACTCTGGTCAGAATATTCTTCTCTCAAAATAGCTATCATTCATATTCTATCAATTTTAGTCCTGATGATGGACCCCCTTTGGGGTTCGAAACGTCGACATAAGAAACATAATACTATGGATAATCCGGATCATGCCACTGTAATAACATGTATTAGGTCATGCATTCAATAAACATTCATTTACTAATAAAAACATGATAAGAGCCATAATTAGAATCTGTCATAAAACCATGCTTATAAGCATTATAAAACCAGAATGATAACAATGATAGAACAACCATAAAATCCACATCATAACAAGTACATTTACTCATGAAATAAAAGAGGAAAAGAGATCTTATTAACATATTCAAAATCAAACCAAGTTAGGGACTTCCATGTACCACCTGAACATAGATTGCGCTGAACCAAATATTTATTTTAGCCAATCACCCTAATGCCATATTCCAAGCATGAATGTGGGATGCACAAAAAAACAACCAGGGCTTCCTTAGGCTTTACCGCAATCCCACCAAACTAGTGAAGGGACCCCTAGGCCCAAAAGAAGAACCTACACAACTAGGCTTTACCACAATCTCGCCATTTCTGGTCAAGGGATTACTAGGCCCAAACAAAAAAACATACATTGCCTGACTTTACCGTAATCCTACCAAAACTGATCAAGGGAATACTAGGCACTAAACAAGCTTAGATGGCTCCAAATTTCTTCACCAATACCTTGAGGAATTTTCCCGTCTGCACCCTTAGGCTTTATAGCAAACCCACCAAAACCAATCAAGGGATTCCTAAGCCCTTGGGAATTTTCCTGAGACCACCTGACCCAGTTCCAAAACCATCCAACAATCCAAAGCTCAACCAAATAAAAGAACCCTATCACACCATGACTACCCAGAGATGGAAAGGCAAGGCTGAAACCACTGTCACACATGGAAAAACCCACAGTGGAAAAACCCATGCCAATGACAATAATGGAACCAAATACACACATGCATGTACCATGCAAGCCAAATCTAGCAAGGAAATCATACATGCAACCTGATACCTACAAGTAATCCTAATGAAGTTGCTTGATCCAAATTTCCCTTGCTTGATCCTTGCTTTCCTTTTCTTTCTTGTCCTTGCTTTTCCTTCCTTTCTCGTATGCTCGAGTACTCCAAGAATGCTCTAAGTCTGCAATAGTATGAGAGAGTGGAAAGAATAGAGAGAGAGCTCCACAATAGAACTATTAAAAGATTCAACTGACAAAAGATGTGAAATAGTCCTCATAATCCTTTTTATTATTGAGGCCTCTATTTTATTCAATTTCTCTAATTTCCCTTCAATTTCCTCCTCACATGGAAACTTGTTACCTTCTACCTTCATTTTCTTCTATTTTCCATTATTTTCATAAATAAATGCCAAATAATGCTTCTTGCCTTTTCAAAGCCTTTGTCAATGTCTTTACCAAGCCATAATAAACCAAATTAACACCCACTAGAATGTTTTTGCCCAACATTCAACTTGGAATACGTGTCCCATGACCTTGGTCTTATTTTTGTATTTATTAATTTTATTCCATGAACTTTCAACCAAGGGCAGTTACAAACTACTTAACAAAATGGGTAGAAATGAAGTCAATGGAAGATGCTAAATAGGACAAGATAACAATTTTTCTATAGGAAAACATCTTTACAAAATTTGGACAGTGAGTGCTAAGAGAGATTGTGATAAATCGAGGGCCTCAGTTTACCTCAAATCTCATGGATCTACTCAAAATGTATCATAAGAAGTTAGCTACTTATTGTGATCAAGAAATTGGACAAGTAGAATGTAACAACCCCACTTTTACCTTGTTTTTGTAATTTAATAATCAATACTATAATGCTAGCATGGAAGCACAACTGACCAAGGAAAATGAATTGCAAACACATAAACATTTAATGTAATTTTAATTTTTGATTGAAGGAGTGGACACATAAATCCATAGTTTGAGGGGGATGTGGGCTTACTTGCTTGAAAAGTCATGAACCTAGCCTAGATTTAATCATTGAATTTGGTTGCAAAGCTAATCAAGCTATTGACTGACAAATTATTTTTGTGACACAATTGGAGAAGAGTTGACTTGATGATAGCCAGTTGATGAGATATGACTACAGGGAAGGCCTATTATGTGCCTTGGCAAGCCAAGAGTTAGCCTGAGTTAATTTTGGAGCCAGTTGTAGGCCATTAGAGAAACCACCCCTGACAAAGAATTATGATATGTGATTGGCTGGTGTAGGCGCATGATGATGATCATCCCCATTTCCCCTTCGTAAATTGAGGAGTGAGGGAAGCGAACCTAGAGAATATACCTAGAGGTTGGGTCAAGAATTACCCCTTAGAATTACAGAGGGTGAAGAAACCAAATATAATTTCAATCTCGAAAAGGGGATTGGGTTGAAAAAAGAGAGAGAAGGGAGTGCACTCTCAGATGGACCAAGAGACACAAGCGAGATTCTATGTATATGCATAGAAAAAGGGAATTAGGGGTTCAATCCAATTTGGGTGCCAACAACTATGTTTGTGTTTAAGGCCACCAAAACACCATGTGTGAGGCTTTGTGCTAGTGTGTTGTTTGAAGGATTGAGCCTCAATCACTAAGTGCTTGTTTCTAGATGATGAACCATTAGTGCTTGTAGTTCGACTGATGAACCACTTAGTGTTTTTCTTTGGTTGATGAATCACTATGTGCTTGCCTAATGGTTAATTACACCACTAGGTTTTTGTAGTTATAATAATGAACCACTTAGTGCTATTTATTTCTTGCTAACTGGATGACAAACCACCCTCATAGTAGAATCAATCCTCAAAAATTGTGCAACATGCCTATTTATTGAATTTGGGTGTTACCCTTTGTTTGAAGCTTGGAGAGTAAGCAAGTCACTCTAGAGAGTAGTTGATGAACCACCTAGACAATGGACTCCATATCCTAAGTGTTTGACGCATCCATTGGTGTGAATTTACCCTTGTGCAAGCATCCCATAAGACTTTGGATCCAACTTGGGGTTGGTCAACTGCAAGAGAGTTGCAATGTAGCTAGCCTATGGATGGGTGGAGAGTGGAAGTCCCTCCTTTAGTCTCTAGCCATGTTAACATACCTAAATAAGTATAATTACATATGTAAATTTGATTTATGCACTGTAGTATTCCATGTGGTGTTTGGACTAATGTGTAATCCTGAATGTTCACGAGTAATTACTTGAAACTCACTATCATGCTATAGACTGACACTTGTCATATGTGTTCATGAATATTGATTATATGTCTGAACTATGTAATTCATTGTCATATGCATAATCGTAGGATATATTAAATGTTAGAATTGATTACCTGAATTTATTGCTGTATTTAGAAGTGACAAGTTACCCTACAAATTTATGGTTGTATTAAATGCTTGGACTATGAAGATTTCTACCACACTTATGAATTGCAATTGCCTTTTTTGTTTATAGTTGATATAAGTACTGGGTTTTATTGGTTAATGCTATGATGAAAGTAATGAACTATTTATTAAAGCTCTCTTTCCCTTTACTTGACAGTCGTAATTTATAAATCATAACTCAACCTACTCAAGAGGATTGTGTGATTCCTGATAGTCAGGTTGTATCTTTCCTTTGAGTAGTCATGCAATTTGTGAGTTTCATGTTTAGACCAATTGGTAGTTCACATCTCCTTGGATAAGTTTAAACAACTTGCGTAAGAAAACTGAAGAAATGGGTTGACTGGTGCAACATTCCATGTGGAACATGGATATATTAGTGAAATTTGGGTTGGGGCCTTGCCCCTCTTCTTGTCTCAACAACCATTAACTAGGTGATTATGGATGCCTATTCCCTATACTGATTACCAAGATGAAGATTGAGGATAATGGATTTAGACTTTAGGTCGTAACAATTTCCCCTATTTTGTGCAAAAATCCAAAATTCAGAGCATATGCCACCAATCCCCAGACTGATGGAGTGTGGTGAATTTTATACAATGCGCATGGAAGGGTCAAGTCATGACAAGCCAATGCCTAGACTCCAGTCTAACTAGACTAGGTGTGAGATATTTTATAGAATGGTATGGAGGACAATAATAGATAGTATTGGTCTATTATGTTGGTTGTGTGTTATATTATTTCCATGATTATCCCTATACGTTGCGCCGGGGGTAGCGGGGGGGTGGGGTCACAAGGGGGGTGGTAG
>APFE030157316.1:15327-32384 GCA_000404065.3 Pinus taeda
ATGGGGTAGCACCCCGAGAATTTTTTTTTGTGGACCCAAGGATGGGGTGTGGACCTAAAGATGGTGGGTGGACTTACCCATGGTTTTGCGCATGGGTTTTGCACATGGTTTTGGGCATGATGGTTTTCTCCCCATGGTATTTTGTAGATGCTGTTAAGGGAACTATGGTTATGTTCTAATCCAGGGCTAATGGATTGGGGTTTATGAATGCTTCCACATGACACCTTGGTGGTGACTTATTTTTCTTCAATAAGCCAAAAGTTCTAACAAGCATAAATTTTGATCAGAGATTCAAATTAAGATGAAATTTATATCACTAGAAAGAAATTGACGAGATGAACATAATGGAAGTATTAGTCTGATGATTTACACTAAGTTAGAAGTAAAATTTTGTAACCCCATATTCATGAAATAACTTGGAGATTAAGTAAAATATCAAGTAACACCTTCCATGGCCTGACATAGTACAAGGGGGTGGGAGGGAGTGTTATCATAGTGTTGGTTAAAACATTGGGTTTGAAGGGCCAAAAATGCACCATATGAAGCAACCATTCAAAACTTGGATTGGATGGTCTTTGAAAGATAAAGTTAGAATCAAATCTTACGTTCAACATTGGAACTCACGAGGCTCACATGTAAATGATTAAAAAATTATTCTAAAAAAATTATTTGTTATATATACTATATATATATATATATATATATATATATATTATATATATATATATATTTGACCTTGAACTTGAGATGTCATGGCCACTAACCTTGATGAAATGTTGATTTTAAACCTATTGTTGATATGGTTACGAACATGCTGATATGCACTTTTATTTCTTGGAATATGTGATTGACATGTGTTATAGATCTGTAAACAGTAGAAAATCAACATGATTAGTGTTGGCATGAAAAGGTAATGAGTTAATCTATTTATGCTTGACATAACTAAAATTTATGTGTGTGACAACACACAAGAAGATACAATCTGCACAAGGAATAGAGGAATGGACAACAATATGGTACATCACACTATGGTCCAAAATCATCATGTGAAAGAAGAAGAAAGTTCCCCTAATGGAGTAGATAATCTCAGGAGCTTGAAGGTCGAGTTGAAGATCTGCAAATAAGATAATGAAAGACTCATTAGAAAACAAGAAGAATAGGTAAAGCTAAACATAATGTTGCTACAAAACTTGTCCTACATGCAAGGGTTGTTGCAACTTGCCTCAATCTCTAGAGATACGGAAGAGTATCATAGTGACAACAATAGAGAGAAACCTCATAAGGTTGGGAAGAAGAAAAGGCCATTGGCATGTTGGGGTTGCGAGGAAGAACACCTGATTCATGAATTCCCTAACAACAACAAAAGAAGGATAACCCATGTGAAACACAAGTACATGAACTAACAACCAATAATATTGAAGGAAGTAACTCAAAGAAGAAGAGATATGTGGAAACATCCCCATGGGTCCTCTAAAATACTGAAAAGTCCTCTTGAACTATATAGAATGTTGTTTTGTATCTTGAAGTTACTGTAAATCTCAGGGAACACCGATTAAAACTTTGTGCATGAACTAAGTGATCTTGTTGAAGTAAATACAAAATGTTGGATGTGTTGTGAATTGATATGTCTTGCAATTATTTATGTGTCATTGGCTACATGTTTTTGTTTTGTTGACTTTGAGCATGTCCATGCTTTGTGTTGTTTGTCATGTGTCATTATTGTGTTTTTTTCTCTATTTTCATTGTTATTTTCAGTTTTTTTGGTTTTATTTTGGCTTGTTGGGTGTGGGAAAGGGAAGGAAAGAATATCATGGAGAAGAGCTAAATAAAACCCAACTAGAAGTTAAAACCATTGATTAAATTATGTGCATGCAAGGATCAACCAAGGGGGCTGGTTGGGTCCACTTGAACAAAATGTATTCAAATGATAATAATAATTTATTATTAAAAAACAATAATTTATTAATATAACGTTCAATTTCATATTAATTATTTTATAAGCTTTTTAACGTTCATAATAAATATTTTATTATTTTTCCTTTAACGTTCATTTTAAATAAATCATTCTTTTTTTCTCTTTTATAACTAGCCATTTTGCACATCTATAGTATATATTAACATAATTGGATCAAAACATTCATCTAAGTCCTAATGATGAACCACACTAAGTGGTTTGAAAGCATCGACCCGCAAAATTGGAATTTCATTTACCAAAATAATTGTCTTGAAAAAACATTATGAATCAAAGAAGTTTACATTATGAGAAAATGGACAATGTGACATCTATGAAAATAACATAAGAAGGAAATTCCCTTAACTAAAATTGTGATTGGATATATATGTGTGTGTGTGTGAAATGAGAAAATGAGATGAAGATATAATGATGCCATTTCATTTGATAAGTCATTTGTTAAGAACAATCATAATAGGAGGATGACTAATTTAATTTTTAAATATGATGACCATGTGAATGGTATGCAAATGAAACTTAGCACTTTCTATGTTTTGAGTAATATAGTGAAGATACCTGATGGTTTCCTTGTCATGTGGATGATACATTAGGAAAGTTGCAAGAATGACCTTTTGTTGTTAGCTACCATTGGTAGTATACATATAATATGCTCGGGCTTATGAGCTTGGTCATGTAAATATTTGAAAATACTAGTGGTTGAATGTTGACCCTAAAATTACCAACATATGAATAACATGGAATGCGTGTAAGTACGACACACACTTGTCAAAATGAATATGGACAGATTTGGGTGCATGCATGAAGACATGAATTGGATATTTAATGCAAATGCATTGATTAAATTTCATTGAAACTTATATGCTACAAGCCAGGTGGACCCCTCCAAAAGGCTTCAATTAAAAGTGCTGGTAATTGTAACTAGGTAAAGTAAGTGGTAAGCAAAGGTAAAATGGTAAAGCCTAAAAGGAATTTAGTAAGAATTATTTTCAACTGACTTTGAGATATGTTGTTTAAAATTAATGAGTGCTTTGCATGGATTCCTAGGAAAGGGTAAAGTTTAAGGCAGGTAGCCTTCAATGTGGAAATATTGTAATGACTTTTGTAATGCATGCTAAATGAAATGGAGAATTAATCTGCTTGTGAATTTAGAGATATGCATCTCTTATTACTAACTCATCGGTATGTTGGAATAAATGTTTAATTACATTGTTTAGAATAAATGTGATTCACATATATGGTGTTCTTATAGTTTCATTTCAATATAATTGAAATTAGATGGACTGATAGAATCATTTTATGTGAAATAATTATATCACATCAGGATATTGTGGATCCTTGCAATAAATGTATGTAGAAGTACTAAAAGTATTTGGTTGATTGGAAGATCCGATTGTAGGCAGATTGTTGGAAGGGGTGTGATATAAAAGTCACCATGACAAAATAACACCATCTACAAAGGTGCCCAACAACATGACTAAAGTCTCATTATTATGATATATGGCTTCTGAATGAAGCAAGACTGGGCAGTTAAAATTTATGATTTAAAATTTTTGAGTATATCTCATGGAAATTAAATGTTGTGACGTAGGTGAAATGATGGAGCATGGAGCTCAAGAAGAAGATTGACGTGATGGAATTGTATCTGAGTGGCACTTTTTTATCTCATGGGATAAAGTCATAATTGGTACCTTGACTATAAGACTCCATGAGTAATGTAGTGGAGCACGCCATAACATTACTTGGTCATAAGACTCCATGCAAATTACATTGGAGCATGCCATACCAATAATTGAATGTAAGACTCTAATGATTACCCCATGCAATAAATCCTTTAACCAGGCAGTTTCCTGGAATGAGGGTTTCCTAGGGATGTAAATGTGAGTAGCTGATGGGATCCCATGCAAGAAAGAATTTTTCCTAGTTGACTGCTTGGAATGCGGGTTTCCTAGGCTCATAAATGTGAGTAGTTGATGGGAGCCCACGCAGGAAAACCCTTGGACATTGAATACCCAAAATGGGGGTTTCTTGAGCTCGGAAGGGTGAGTAACTGGTGGGAGAAGAAATATGCCCCATGCTCACTGGGAGGGGAGCATGATTTGGAATTATCTGATAAAGATGGAGCTAGAATTATTATCTGAGAAGATAAAGGAAGAAAAAACAAAACTAAAGATATAAGTATTAGTTTAAATATTTTGCTATGGAAATTGTGGTTTAATTTGATTTAATTTTTTTTATGATTAATATAATTAGATGCTTGTGGTATAGGTGGATTGCTAAACCAACCATCAAAGATATATGAGATTTATTACAAGAAATTTCAGAGTGGTGTAGAGGAAACATAGCGGAGCTGGAGATTTTAGGGACTAGCCCATTGTGGTGACACTGGAACCATGTGATATGCATTTCTTCATGAGTTATGTTATGAAAAATGTGTTGTGTTATTTAGAGCAAGCCAGAGGTATTCCTTACCTATAAGACTCCACCAATATTGAGACTCTTCATGTGCGAGGAAGCCTTGCCAAGGAATGGATCACCTGAGGGATTGAGGAAGTAGAGAAGGGGATACCTAAACTTGGAAGGTGTGTGATTTCAAGGAAGGGGAGACTTGAATGAATCGATTTTCAAAGATTCATGAACATACTCATTGGGATGACCAATGCATTGGGCGTGTAAAAAAAAAAACAATGCGTTGAATTTTTTTCCCTTTGGATGCCTTGTGAAGCAATGGACAACTAGGAAAGAATGTACCAGAACACCAAATAATATAGAGGTGAGTAATCCATGGATTATGAATGGAAATGTTTGAGATGGAAATTAAGGAAGTGGAAAATGTCATGATGTAAGGGCTGTAAATTATAAAGCTCATTTTTTTGTTTTTGTTCTCTGTTTATAAAACATCAAGGATGATGTTACTTTAAGGGGGTGGGTTTTGTAAGAACCTGATTTTACCCTATTTTTGTAATTTATTAATACTTTCTATAATGCCAACATGGAGGCATGAATAGCCAAGGAAAATGAATTGCAAACACATAAAAATATAATGTAGTTTTTGTATTGAAGCAGTGGACAACATGGATCCATAGTTTTAGGCAGAGGCAAGCTTACTTATTCAAATAAGCCACGAACCTAGCCTATATTTAATCATTGAAGTTAGTTGTATAGTTGAGAAATATATTGACTGAGAGATTATTTATGTGACACAATTGGGGAAGAGCTTACATTCTAACAACCACGTGATAAGATATGACTACAAGCAAGGCATATTACATGCCTTGACAAGCCAAGAGTCAAACCGTGTTAATTTCAGAGGATGTTGTAGGTCAATAGAGAAACTAACTTTGACAGAGAATTATGAGATGGGATTGGGTGGTGGTGGTGTAGGACAGTGCCCATCCCCATTTCCCCCTCACAAATTGAGGAGATACGGAAGCGGATCTAGAGAATGTACTAGCGAGGTTGGGCTGAGAATGACCCCTTAGAATTGTAGAGGATGACGCAGTCCAAGATATTTTTAGTCCCAAAATGATCAGGTGGATATCAATGGCCACCCACATATTCCACTAGCTCACAATACAATTTTCCTATTGTGACAGTTTTATATTTTTGACAGTTTTCAAGTCTTGAACTTTTAGAGTCATTTTGAGGCCCTAAACAATGTTTTTTGGGGAAATGGGTTGACGTCAATCATACACTATTTTTAGTACCTGTAAATTGTACTCCTCAGATAGAACTTTCCAATGAGCTATCGTGTGTGCCAAACAAAGGCCATATGCCAAACTTACGATCCTAGGAATTTCACGTTCCAACCTGCTTGTAATACCCCTGCCCATTTATGATGATGTAAACATATGTACAATGATATTTATGCCAGTGAACTAGATGTATTTAACTATTAGGCTGGTGAGCTGGAGTTATTTTGCAAGCTTGCATAACTATGTTTATGGGTATATATATTTTGGGGCTAACTTACTGAGATATATATATGCATTGGCTACATATACAACTCCATGTTAAATAGTGTGGGGGTAAGAGCAGCTCCATGGGAAAAGGTAACAAGTTGATGTGTTCGGTGTTGGGAGAATAGGGTACTTGCGGGACCACATGGCTTTAGGGAGTGCCACATGGTATAGAAAAGCCATGCATATTTAAAGGATGACATTTTTCCTGTGATGGGGCATTCATTCATTCATTCAAGCATTCAAGAATTCAGTTTGACATGGACTTTTGGGTTATGAACCATTCGGTGAACCATGTGCTTGGGTTCTAGAACTGATTGGGGATTTTTAGTCGGTGAGTTATGTGCTTGGAATTTGTAACAAATTGGAGTTCTGGTGAATTCTGTTTGTTGTAACCAACTGGTGAGCCCTGTGCTTGATTTTTGGAATTAGCTTGGATCTGTTTCAGTTCTGGTGACTAGTTAGTGAACCTTATGCTTGGCTTTTGGAACTAACTGGGACTCGTGTTGATTTATGGCCTGGAAGGGTCCTTAGAATACTAGAGTTGAGACATTCTAGGCTATCTGAAAGGTACCTAGAAGGTGTGCATCGCTGAGGGAGTGACAGTGCACAAAGAAGGGGTGTGCAATTTGTGCACAAGTTCAGGGAAGTAGAGCCAATGATAGGAGCCATGGTTTTTGGGTTGGTACCTTGGCCATTGTTATATGGATATTTTACGATTCATATCATTTCCTGTGGAGTGCAACCTCAACTCGAGGGTGACCCGTGGTCGAGATTGATGAACCACGAGGTCAATGTTTGCGTGGAATGTAGAGATCTCGCAACCAGTTTCTCTTTTTATTCAGATAAGTGTTCATATTAAATGTTGTGCTAATTCATGAATTTATGTTTCAAGCTCTAGTTTCAAGGTTATGCGTTTAATTGTTGTTAATTAATTATTTCCATTATGTGATTATGTATTTATGATTTATATGTGTTAAATATTGCATTATGGGATTTATTCTTTTGCATTCATGCTTTCCAAGTACTTCTAGGTGTTAGAGCAGGCATGGTAGGGTTAGGGTTTTTTGCTTCTGCAGTTAAATTATGCATCTTTAAGCAGTGCGATTGAAGTATTGTTTCTGAGTAAGAGGCTGGGAACACTCTTAGGGTTAGATTTTTGGAAGTTGAGTGTTTCTCATTGCTTCTTCATAATAAAAAGGCCTCAAAGCCTCATTGTAACACAATTGAGAAGGGTGTAGTTGTTACATCTCTTCTCAGAGATAAGCTACCATTGTTCAAGCTAGTTTGCTTTCTTTATGCATGTATATAGTTTCAAAATTTTTCATTTATTAATTGAAATCAAGTTTCATTTTATCTCTATATTTTGGTTTTAAATATATATTTCATTTCATTCCCTTCATAAAATTCGATTAATGTTATCAGATTGGTTTTCTCTTTCTTTATTTTTATGTGCATGTCCCCAAAGAGGCCAGGGAATAAGGAGTTGGGACTCGAACTGCTTGAGACCTTACAAGAGCATCCTCACCAATCCCAATAGATTCTCATGGTGGGAGAAAAGAAGTATGAGGGAGTAGGATATCCTATCAAAATGTTGCTTGAAGTATCTCTCTAGTGAAATTTTTCCTAGACCCTCTGGCGTATACCAATAGGTGACATATCTTCATCCAGTGGCCACATCGAAGGGATCTCCCAATTTAAGGTATAAGTTAATTTTGATATTCATATATTTGAAGGCCAACTATAAGAAGTAGATGCTCTAGACAAATGGTTAAATTTGCTAGAAGGATATTTTTTCATTCCATAATTTTTCTGATAGAGAAAATATTAATTTTGCACTGCTCAAGGCTACCCCCCATGCCAAGGAATGATGGGAAACTTACTGTGAGAAAAGGGCCATGGAGGAATCCAAACTATTTTCAGTTGCACCAGCTTGAAACTCTTTTAGGGACACTGTTAAGGAACTGATATTAACCCGTTGCAAGCTACGAAGACTAGTACATTAGATGGACCACACTATGGAAGGAAAGGGACCAAGTAGTGTTGGATTTCACACACATATTTTGTACCTTTCACAAAAAGCCAGGTATGAAGAATTTGAGAAATATCTAATGCTAAAGAACCATGGTTGTCTACACAAATACATCTAGACAAAAATGGAGTTCCTAGACAACTCATTGCTCAAGAAACATACTAATATCCTGTCAAAATTGAGCAAAAATTTAAACAAAAGAAGAAATAATTTGAATCTATGAATCCTTCATAGTAGAAGCAGGGAAAGGACATCCCCAATCCAAAAATGAAATAACAAATCCATGATGGAACACCCTAGGACAACCCATCAAAGTTGGAATCAAATAATGGTAATGGGAAGACAAATAAAGACAAGGGAAAGTGGTGAGGGTTCCACAAGAGCTCCACTCATAACATAAATGAATGTCGTGAAAAGTAGTCACTAGTGGTTGAGCTAAAATCTTCAAAGTCAAGCATAGGTTCCGACTATGAACCATGCTTAGAAAAGGGGAAATAAACAATTGATGTGGAACCTAGTGCTACTTTTACCACTACTAAGGGTCAACAATGTGAGTTTGAGGATCTGGAGGAAGGTGAGCATCTAATTCACTCATAAATGTGGGTGAAGGATTCTCCATTATGTTTCATTATTGATAAAGAGAGTCAAAAGAAGGAGGATCATTATTTTCCTTTTCATGAAAGAGGGTAGTCGAAAGTAATTGATTCTCCTTTTAGGAGAGACCCTATCTTTGATAGTAATTATGATGGAATCGATAGGGCCCTTGCTCCTACCTTCCTTCCTTGTGAATCTAGGAGTATATTAAAATAACTTGAGCCTTTAGAATACAATTTTTAGGAAAATAATCCTATTGAATACAATACTTCACATTCCCCATCACCTTTCCTTCTTGTACATCATTTTGAATAATACATAAGTGATTCCTTCACCCTCTGTCATATGATCCCAAGTGACCATGAGCCCTTCCCCCTTCTAAGTATAGTGTCAAGGAAGAGCCCCTCATTGAATATATTTTACCTCCTTGGATGCACCTTTAGGATTATGATAATTTCGTAACCACCCCTCTCCAATGTGACCATCTCATTGAGCAACCTGTTTTTTGCACTCCCTCCTTCCCTCACCCTCGTTTCCCCTCTCATCATGACCTTATGGCATCCACAAAGCATAATACTATGAAAAATGATTGTGATAGGGATTTTGTGAGCTTGATCATCCATTATTCCATCCCGTGCTTAGAAGGAAAGCTCCACACTTCTAGAATGACTTATTTTCCATCTTCTAGAAATTTCTTTTACATTGAATGGATATCATATTTTCGTTCCTTTCGCTCGCATCATCCTCCATGTGATTGTGTCCATATTCCCTTTGGGAATTACTACATGAGTAGTCATATAAGAACACACATTTATATTGATATGATGAAATGTTGGTTGCACTGGTTTTATGCTTACACTTAATATTAGCCTTGAACCATCTTCATGTTAGGGTAGGGTGCATTGCATGTTGATTTTTCACATTAGAATTAACATCATATGACATTATCATGTTAGAATAACTGCATTTAGTTAAAAAAAAATTATTTCTTGTTGGTTTTTATGGCCTAATATAAGCATGGGCAGTCATAAGACATTGCAAAAAACATGCTACCCCATGTGATCGATTTCTGACATGTGTAGGTGACAGGTTTGCAATTCCCAAGAGATTGTTGTTCTTTTCATGACCTCCTTATTTGAGTACTTATGTGCACTCTTATGAGAGATCATGTCCTAGTTGGAGCCACATGTTACCCACCACTTTGTGGGAGATATCGATAGGATAAATTTTTTCTCCTAGATGGTCCTCAACTGACAACCAACAACCCTTTGTAGCCATCAAATAGCTCAATGTGCCATTTTATTCGCCACCTGAGCCAACCATGTGGTCCCTCGCTCATATATTATGATCATATGTAGTTGCATATTTTTGTTTAATTATCATGAACACTTTTGGGCATGGATTAGTGGGGGGATTTAGTGGAAGTAATGGGCTAGCTCTATACCCTTGTCTCCTCTGCCCGATTTGATGGTTAACCTTGTATCATAGTCCCATGGGATCTCCCTTATTGGATACCAAGACTTAGGGTGGAACTAAATGAGAAACTCTATTTTTGGTTGCGTGGTCTTGCTTCCTAATACCATATATATCACTCCCCTTTTGCTCATTAAAACTTGATTCACCATTTTTCTCATCTGGATCCACATTTGTCCATTGGGTCCACAAGGAGTTAACCTCACCCCTCCCCTTGTCCACACATTGGGTCAGCCCTAAAACGATGCCCTAGAGGTTGATGCAGCTAAAAAGAAAGGGAAAATCATAATTTTGCAAATCTCAATAGGAAATGTACCATAAAATTCAAAAGATGGCTGGGCATACAAATTTAGCACATGGGAAAAAGCCAAGCATGAGCTCTAGCCCTTATCTATGGCCATTAACCTGGTTACTATGGGCCCTATATGAACTCCATTCATCATTAAGAAACCCATGAATGTCCCAACCCCTGGTAGGCAATAAACTGCCCCACCTAAAGGGGGTATCCAATGTTATATCCTAAACATCATGCTCTCATCCCCTAGAGCCCTGAGCAATTATGAAGAAAAATCAATCAAAGACAAAAGGAATATGAAGAAGGGTGGAAAAAAAAAGGTCGGGGGAAGTCATGTACCACAATTTCTCCCTCCTACACTCATATGCCCAAGTGTGGGCTTCCGTGTTATAGCTACCCTTGTATTGTAGCATATGGTTTGGAGCCTTCCCCTGATCCCCACTCCATTCCATCATTATATCACATTCCACCTACCACTTGATGGATGTACCACATACATGTCACCCCCTTAAAGGCTGAAACCACCTAATAGAGTCCTTGGTTAGCCCTCTTATTGATCTTGGAGACACTTGTACATGCCAAAGCCCATTATGGAAGGGCATGCCACAATGAAGTGTCCACTTGTTTTCCATGATTTGTAATCTATTTTACTCGATTACTCCAATGATTCATTGTACTAGAAGGCAAGGACACACATTGGATCTTATGCAGGATTGCAAGTGGGTCTCCATTTGGGGCTTGGTCTCCCTATATGGGGCCCAAACCCTCCAGAGGGTCATATTAGCACTTGTAGGGTGAGCGTTGAGAGCCATGGGCCTCCACCACATCAGAGAGCTATGTACCACTTCATGGATCCTAAACACCACTCATTGATTGCTCGTGTTCTACCTTTTGGATGGGGATGATGCACGTGGACCACCTTGCTTAACTGGCTTCACATTTGCATCATACACTTGGCAGACGTTCCAAGGTCTAGATGAGAATGTGTCTCACCATAAGAGACAATGGGAAGGATTTTGTCATCATTCCATCCCTTACAAATGCTATACATGCATTATCGATCCACTTGGAGACCAATGAGGCTATCATTGTGCTCCCACACCCATTTGGGGCACCACATTGGATTTTATTGGAAATAAAGGGTCCACCCCCTTGATCACTATTTCTGGAGCCTATTCTCTCACATTGGCACACTTTGGACTCCACTATTCCTCCTAAATGGCCAAAAAAATGATTGTATCTACTATTTTTCCCTCTTGAGAGGCATTATCTTTGTATTATTGAGCTATCTTAATTCTTGGTGGGCTTGTCAAGTTATGTCACCATTGTACATTATTTTATTACTTGGGGCTTAATTAAGCCAATTAGGCTATTGAAATCCCCATATGGATTGATAAATAGATGAGAGGCTCATTCATTCCTTTCGTCATCATCTAGATTGGATTAGTATCTCTTGAGATTTTCACACTTGTTATCTTGGATGAAATTTGGAGTTTCTTGATGCACTATGATGTTTTTATTTTTGCTATTGTCTTTGGAGCTTCTATTTATGCTAAATTGATGAATGGATATACTCTCTCTCTCTCTCTCTCTCTCTCTCTCTCTCTCTCTCTCTATCTTGTAAGTAAAATTTAGTGTTATTTCATTTTCTTACTTGTCTAATGCATGAGATATTTTTATCATTGTTCTTGTATGGGCCATAAGTAATGCAAAATTATTCTTAAAGCCTTGAGAGTAATTGATATATTTCATGCATTTTCATTGAGAGGGAGGGTGAATGTTCCTAGAAGTACCCTAATCGGTTAACAAGCCTTGAAACTTCATCTCTTTTGCAAGCCAAAGTATAAATATCTAATGACCTAGTTGCTGCACTTGGAAGGGATAGAAAAGGTCAATTAGGGCTCCTTAGCATATGAAAATTCTTCATCTAGGTGTATCTTGACTCCATTAGCCCAAAGAGAGAAGGCATTGATCCTCTCTTTCCTTTGGTGATCAAAATAGCCCTTCTTTTCTTCCCTTCTCCCAATTATAGGCCTAACCCTAAAAGGCCTCCTAGGGCATCACACAAAATCCTTTGTAGGCATCAAAAACCCTTGAAATTTAGTCTAGAATTGTGTTGGGGTCTTATCAAGGGGTCCTCCAATTTTGAGCTCAATTCGACAATGGAATACTGATATATTGCAAGCACTATCTCGAAGACCATTCTTCTCCCTAGGTGCCCTTTCGTTAGTGTCTTCTGTTGGATACCTATACCAATAGGTTTCATATTTCATGATTGGCAAAATAAGTGCCAAATATGATCCATTCTTTGCTGCCACAAAGGTTCCATATTTACAAGAAAAGAAGGTGTATATAGGCCTACATATTCACAAAAGTTTATGGATGACCCAACAGTCCAATCTGGATCATGCCATGTTTTCAATTTATGTTGTAGAATAGAGAAAGAAATCTGTCCAAACTATTCAATCTTGGCAGATCAGTAGTCAGGTAGAGAAACTAAGGTGCCCAACTGTTTAATCTGGGGCCTTGGAAGGAATAAGGGTAGTAGTAGATAGGAAATGAAAGCAAAAAGCCAATGTAAAAGAAAAGGGCACACAAAGGGTTTGCAAGTCCAAGTGCACCCTCTAAGAAGGAATAAAAATGTTAGGAGAACTAGTTGGGTAGGTAGATGGGGTTGCAGAAGTGGTGTCTCTTTCAAGACCAAAGTTGCTGAAACATATACAGGAAAAGCAACACACTGGAGCATGACTAACTCCCTTGTTTTCATTTGTATATCACTCATTACTAACACCCTTTCCCAAGCTGTACAGAGCACAGAAGTTTGTATCTTTGTCATATTCTTATGGCCTTAAAAGCCACATTTCTTGTGCAAAAATCTTTTCATTTTGATCTACTCTTGATTCCAAGTTATTTTCAAAGAAAACTTGGATATACTGGTCCTTATCCATATGTTCCTTCCGCATTGATAACTAAGTCTACTATTTTAGCTCCCTATACTCCACTATTCCTATTATTATAAACACTATGGTGTATAAACCCCACAATGTATAAATATCCCCTCCTTGGCACTATAGCCATAATGTTCACTCCCTGGGAATTGAATTAACACCTGGTTAAGGTCAAGAACCCATGTTCCACCTTTTTCTTCATCTCAATCCATTTTCCTACCCAATTGCTCCATTTTTGCCCAAAAGGAAACCTTGAAGAGCACTCTTTAATCCCTTAAAACCATCCAAGGGCGGAAACATTATGAAATGTATTTATCATGCCTCATCCCAAGGTCGGGAGCCAGTTTTTCGGTTTTTGCTGTATAAATTCCATCGGACCCCTCTTTCCTATAGTTCCACCTTCATAAAATTTTGCACGCAAATATCGCACAAACTCCGCAATTTGCACCATTTTCTAATGTTGGCCGACCGAATTATATTTTGCAAATAAAACTATAAAAACCATTGAAAATCATTTGTCACATGGAGGGTCCCACCGTCACGTTTGCCGAGAAATATAATTGTTTAAGGCCCACCCACTCACTGTTACAGCCCGTGCAACTAATCCGCCCGATGACCGTCCGATGGTGGCCTTCCCAGATCTACGGTTGGCATCGATTTCGGGAAAACCCGACATATGACAGTTAACAAACAGCAGAAGTTATCACCCGTGCAGCTCCGTCACTCGACAGCCGTCAGATCGCGCGCCTGCGGATCAACGGCTCACATCCATATCGGAGGACCCCCGACGTCCGAAAGATACCTTCCGATATCTGTCAGACGCTTACGTCACGCGGGGACAGATGTCGCGTCCAAGTTCCATCGGAGCCCCCTCTGACAGATTCTTTGCCGTGCAGGAGGGGGCCCGATATGGTGACACCTGTCCTGCCCACGTCCCCGTCCTGCTGTCACGCACGTCATCACCATGTCTGCCCACCTCGTCCCTCATTCGCCCACCTGGCCGCCACCTCATCGCCCCCGTGGACTGGTCTTTGGCCGCCACGTCACCCGATGACGTCCTGCTGACGTCATCCAACCCAGTCCCCCATGCTGACGTCATCCAAAAAGCACGCCAATAAAGCAAAAAAGCCATATTTTCGCCGTATTTTCGCAATTTTGTCATTTTTCTGGGAAAAGCACTGCTCCGCTGTTTGCATGCATTCCACGACGACCGTTCTACCAGCCAGCCCACGACCATTTTCAAAGAGTCCAGAGCGCTAACCCAGCTGCTGCTTCATCCCCAGCCATTGTTTAAACAGGTATTTCACACTTCGTCTTCTCTCGAGCTGGTTTTTTCATGATTTCTAGTAAAATCCACCATAAACAGGCATTAGAGTGAAATTCGACCGGTAAACTAACTATATCCTACCTTTGTCAAACCGTTTAAGATTGAATTGCTGGCATAAACCTTCTTTAGCTTCAAACACTGTCAAAAACCCTACCATGTTCGCGCAATCGTGAACTCACTGCATTATTCCCAAAATTGTGCAAGGAGGTCTGCCGCTCTGCATATAGACCGGCTCAGGAAGCTCAGCACCGTTATATTTGACTGTGTACCAACCCTATTACCTGCGGTCCCTCTCAATTCTACTGTATCAGTTAGCAGAACCGGCATTTTAAGAAATACTTGGATCAGACATGGAGGCCCCTGCAGTCCTTAATGTTACTCCTTTGAATGCTCCTTAGAGAGAGCTAGACTGGCAAGATTTGGCAGACCTAGACTACCAAATCTCGGAAGACTGCCGATCTAGATGTACATTCCATATTCACCTGCTAAATGAGCTCAGGGCTAGGCACAGAGATGGAACAGACATCCTAGGCATTTGGGAGTCCTCCCTCCCAACCTTTAAAATGCCCCAAGTCACACAGTTTCCTGACCTCATCTACTTGTGTGCTAGCTGTTATGATCCAATACAGAGGGCTGTAATGAATCCCCAAGGCAAAGTTGTATTCTATACCACTCCTCAGGCCATCAGGGATATGGTTCAATTTAAAACCCAAAGGAAACTGGTTCCTTTATCCCTGCTGGACCTAATCAACCAAGGGACCAAGATACTCACGGAGGCAGAGATCCTGAAATTAAATCAACTATTTATTAGCAAGTCGGACACAGTACTGCATCCTCCCATCTCTGATGGATACCTAAATCAACTTGGACTGGACCTGGCCCATATGGTAAGCTCAGTACTAGGGTATAAATCAATGGAGTTTATAGAGGAAACTGTGCTAGTCATGATGACAATGTTCACCCCTAGTAACGCCCCTATCTGCTATGACTATGCCACATATATCTCTGACAAGATACATGAGCAATTCTTGCACTTATCCAGAGAGAGGGTGTTCAGATACACTTCGTATATTTATCATCTCATTCTTTATCACCAACATGAAAAATTCTCTTTTGAAATCAAGAGAACTGATGCAGCAGGAAACCCAAGATCAGTGGTGTACTGGAGCTCAGTTTTCCATGTGCGTGCATATTCGCCCTATACATATTGTGAGTTCATAGATTTGTTCATTCATCCAGCCTTATCTTTACTCATGACAGAACCTCCTCCAAGACTCTCTGATGAAATGCAGAGGATTCTGCAACTGTCCACTGCCTACAGCATAGGAGACTGGTATTTTTACCAGCATCACACTGTGATTGGGATATATGGGTGTGAGCTGCGCCCATTCAGGCTACCCAGATTTGTGCCCATGAGGCTCTTTGCCCTGGAGTATTTCAGACAATTCGGCAATGCCGATCAGATCCATTTTGCAGGGAAAGGCAGGAAGGCACAACTAAAAGTTAAAAACCAGCTTGGTCATTTTGTTTTAAACAAAAGAGAAGGATGGAAGGAGGCAGATACGATGTTGGAAGGCCTTGGCCTAACACTCAGTTTCCCTTGGAAGCCCTATGACCCCAATGGCTTTATATCTTTGAGAAGATTGAAATACAAACTCTCTAGCTATGAGCATGAGAGCAAGTTCCATATATTGAGACATGCCAACCAGCCAAAGTGGAGGAAAAACACCTTAGTAGAGCTTGTATCTCAGGAAGAGCTAGTTGAGAGGGCTAGAAGACATTTATTGAAAATGGCTGACTTGGAATGTCCTTCTCAGGTGCCTGCTCTACCAAATCCTCACACAACAGCACCTGCTTCCTCCTCTGCAACACAACAAGAGGCAGCACAAACTTCAGTACAGGGACAGGGCAAGGGAAAAGGCAAAGAAATGGAAGAAGAAGAGGGCCAACAGGGCCAACAAGGCCAACAACAGCAACAACAGCAACAAACTGATCATCAGGATCAGGAGAAACAAAAAACAGAAGGCCAGGCAGCCACTCAAGAAAAAGCAACTAATATGGCGCCTCCTAGACAGGATTCTAGGGTAGACTCCTCTGTCCTCCAAACCCCTCAAAGGGAGGACACTAGCAGAAAGAGAGAGAGGGAAACACCACTCACAGAAGGACCAGATAAGAGGCAGAGGCTCAATCCTTTTTCAGAAGAGGAAATACACAGCCTGGAGACTTCTGCCAGCTCATTGCATCAGGAGCAGGACAAGGCAGCACTTGGGGAGGTCAGCTCCTCAGGACAACAGCAGAATACAGCTGCAAGCATAAAGGAGCAGTTCAAAGACGCCAAAAGGAGGAGTGAGCCAATAAAGATTCGACTCTATAATCATTTACTGAATATGGCCCCTGCAAACCAACAAAGGCTAATGGTTGCCTTTGATGTGCAAGAAGGCAAAATGACTATGAGCCATT